>JAAGNO010028350.1:0-11618 GCA_033439905.1 Ceryle rudis | reverse complement strand
GCTCCCTCAGCCTCTCCTCATAAGACTTTCCCTCCAGTCCCTTCCCTAGCCTCGTTGCTCTCCTCTGTACCCACTACAGCACCTCCATATCCTTCTGGAAGTGCGGGGCCCAGAGCTGCACACAGTACTCGAGGTGTGGCCTCACCAGCGCCAGACATAAGTAATATTTGAAAAAAAACCAACACAGAACCTTTTTATTTCACAGCAATTCCAAAGCCTTAATATGAACTGTTGCTATAAATAGCAGTGGTTACTGAAAATGCTGTGGAGTATATTACAAATGTATACAAATTACTGTACTACTGCTTTGTAAGAGGGACAATGAATATGTAAAAACCATGATAGGTAATTAAAGCCAGAGCAAAGCTTGTAGGATACAAAACAAGTTTCAATCACCAGGTCACCCATCCATTTCTGCCCCTTGAAGTTAAGATCTTCTTACTGAGGCGAAGCTAAATAAATGCTAGAAATGGAGAAGAGAGAAAAATAAGCAGCATGTTAAAAGGAAAACTTACAAAGGAAAATCTAATGTGCTATGGAAGTTTCCTTTTTCCCTTCTTTAACTGAAAACCAAGTAAAAAGTGAAGGAAGAGTATACAAAACTCTCCAACTAAGCCTTAGAGGTTACTTCTGAAAATATGGGGAGTGAAACATACCCAGTTATTAAGACTAATCTCAAATCTGTGTTAGGAATAAATTTAAGATAGCTAGTCATGGTTTCAGTCTCTCTTTGTCACCAAACCAGGTAGGAAACAATTTATCTGTCACATGCTGGGACAGAGTTCATTGCTAACTCTTCCTTGTTTTTATAGATTTAGCCAAAGAAATTGCAATGGAAAGAAAATAATATCTATGAAATATTATTATAAAAATGATACCCTTATCTGCTAAAAGCAGAACTGTTTTGGGATGCTGATGTTGTCCCTTAAAGGGGAAGCTGTCATACTTCAGGATTTTCCAGGTTCATTGAAATAGGCATATTTAAAATAAAACCAAACTAAAACCACACAAAGCAAGCAAACAAACCACCAACAACACAAGGCTTTCAAGAAAAGATTTACTGGGTTCCCCATGGATCTGATAGCTAATCCTGAAAAAGTTTGCATTGCCCTCTTTTTAAGCTTTTTAAAATTTCACTTTACCATTGTCTTTGTAAAACACACAGGGTGTATTACTTCTCCACTCCTGACAGGCAAAATTCAAATACATCAATGAATCTGCAAAGAGCCATGATGGAAAAGTATTCTCCTTTTTCTTTAGAGATCTGAACCCACTACACACAACAAGTGGTTGGCTGGATCCCAAAGACATTTGTGAGAAATTTCTCCTGGAGCTGTGACTCCAGCTGGGTAGTGCCCATCTCCTGGAGTTAAGGAGTGGTGAAAAAGGACTATGTGACACACAAAAGAGGCAGGTATCACATTTTAATACCAAGTGCCTGAGTCCTTGGCTAGTGCTTTAACAGCTGGGAAATCTCACTTTTCATGTTACTTTTCCTGGAGTGAGCAAAGAAATTCTCTTGCAGTAACACCTTCAGTCAGGTCTGAGAAATGGGATGTGTATGACTCACCGCTGCATCCATGTATGTGAGTTCTCAGGTGAGAACTACAGTTTAGGAGGGTTCTTCATGACACCCAACACCTTCACTATATTAACCTGAAATCCAAAGGCTAAACCTCATTTAATATGCCCTTGAACACAGAAAATTAATTTGCCCATTTTGAAGAAGCTACCATATTTTTCTCCCATTTGGCAAATGCATGGTATGTTGGTTATATCAGGTCACAGCATTCCAGTTTTTCACACTGAGTTTTTAGCTAAGTGCTTAAAGACTTTGGAAATCTGTCAGCTGCAAGCAAGAGAGAGCTTCATAGAAATATCAAAATTCAGTCAAGAAGGTTTGTGTTCTGGATGTCAATGAAGGGTACAAGGGGGAAAGGACAGAGTGGAACAGGGAGCTCACATGAATGACTTCAAGCCTCTGGGTGAGCTCAGGGCAGACCCTGTGCCTATGAAATCATTTTCTATTGTTAGCCTGCGCAAAATGTTTGGCTGTAAGCCCACAGCGAAACTGGGCTTTTTTTTTGTTCCAGACTACTGTTATGAGAACAGTGTATGACTGCTGCTCTGCACATACAGAACAAAGAATTACAGATATTTTTTGCCTTCTCTGGGAAAGTCAGCTTAATAACCATTATTGTAACTTTCTACAGCAAATCAGTAAAAAAAGCTCATGTTCAGTCCGATCTGTTTACATGCACTAGAGAAGGAAACCTTTACTGTCTGTGTCCTGAGGGTGAGCGGAGAATTATTCCTACTCTTGGAAAGGTCACCTGCCCCTGAACATCTGAGCTGAGGTTTCCTACCCTGGCTTTGTACAAACCTTTACCTTTACCTGCACAATAATCCTGGCTATCCACCTTAGTGAATAAGAAAAATGTTTCTGTATGTGAAGGTACCATAGCTTTTGTTTTCCCTGAGGAAACCAATGCACTTTGAGTATATAATGGGGAGTGGGGAAGGAAAACACTTTTAGAAATATATGTAGTAAAAAACAAAGACGGTAATTATATACCTGAAAACATTTTATGATCTCACATCTCAGTAAGCACTGAAGTACAGCATAGTGTAAAAGTTCATTCCAAATAATTTTATTCTAACAAATTAAATGCATTCTTTTCAATCCCTGCATTTTAGCACTAGCATCTGAATGTGATTAATCTGTTGAAATGTATTTCTGCTTTATTGATTGTAATTAATCATAGAATGGTTTGGGCCAGAAGGGACCTCTAAAGGTCATCTAGTCTGACCCCCCTGTAGTGAGCAGGGACATCCTCAACTAGATCAGGTTACTCAGAGCCTTGTCAAGCCTCACCTTGAAATCTCCAGGGCCTCAACTACCTCCCTCGGCAACCTGTTCCAGTGTTCCACCACCCTCATGGCAAAGAAATTATTTCTAACATCCAATCTAAATCTAGTTCAAAACTATTGCCCCTCATCCTGTCACTCCAGGCCTTTGTAAACAGTCCCTTTCCCACCTTCTTGTAGGCCCCCTTCAGGTAGTGGAAGGTGGCTGTTAGGTCTCCCAGGAGCCTTCACTTCTCCAGGCTGATCAAGCCTGCTCCCTCGGCCTGTCTTCATAGGAAAAGTGCTCCAGCCCTCTGATAACTTTCATGGCCCTCCACTGGATGAGCTCCATCAGTTCCATGTCCCTCCTGTACTGAGGGCTCCAGAGCAGGATGCAGTTGTAATCTTAATTTTTGCATATTGATGGACAGGTCATTTTGGTTTAGGTCCAGGTTACACTTTCTGCTCACTGTTTTCACATCCAAGGTGCAGAGCTATAAAAATGGATAATAAAATGTACTTTTCACAGGTCATTTGATTCATCTTTGCAGAAAAGAGTGTTGTGATATCGATCATGTCAGGGTCTTTTCCTCTGCTTTAACCAGACCAGTTTAACATTAATTACAGAGCATTTAAAAGGCATCTGTTTAAAGGGGAATAGCTGGGAGGAAAGCTAGATCAAAGAACTTAATAAAAGCTATCTTGATTGGCATGCATTTTGAACAGTAAAATGTGTTATCAACCTTGAATATGATTCACATTCCATCAGCATGTACAGGAAGTGGTAGGTTTCTTTGTAGCAGAAGTAAAATGAATGTCATTTTGAATGTGAAATAAATATGCAAAACAAGTATCCTAAACCATCATTTCTCTAAGGAAGTTGTCACTGTCAAAAATCATGAAATGAATTATGGTAAAGAAGACCCTAGATGGTTTTTGCTCCCCTCCTCAGAGCTCATTGACATTAATTATTTGCAGGAATCTGTATATTTCAATAAAACAATAAAGACAAGGAACTTTGACTCTGAAATAAATAGTTCCATTAGGTAAATGCCTCTAGGTAAAAATATGCACTGTGAAATGCAATTCTCTTAAAGCCCTATATATGTGTTTGCTGACACTGATCCTAAAACTGAGGTTAAGTGAGTACTTCCAAAGACGTAAGATATATGTTAATAAATGAATATAGCATATACACTATGCTAAGATGTTTTTTCGTAGATTAAGTTGACCATTAGAAGACACAGCATTTACTTTTAGATGTCATCAGAAATTAAGACTTTTGTTTATGACAAGTTATGGCACAAGCTGTACTAAACAAAATGTAAACTCCTCAGCTTGGTAACTGGTTTACCTAGCTGAAGTCATAGTGCCCTTTTAAAATCCATCAATCTCTCAGTGCTGGCCAAATTCTGAATAAACACTATTCATAGACTTTTGTTGATAACCCAAGTGGTTCACCATACTAATCATGTATTGGCAAGGGCCAAATGCAGCCATATATTGTTTTGTAAATTACTCTTGGTAGTGGATAATCAGATCATATCTGGGTAAATTCAGTTTTGTTCTCTATATTTGCAAGTGTATGCTCTGCCTGACTTATTTTGGCAAGTAAACATTAGATTTTACTTAATGGTGGAAGTTTCAGTTTATCTTTACCACTATTATTTTTGTCAGAAGTGATGCAAACTCTAGATTTTACATATCAGCTCTGACAGTTTTATGGATTAGCACTTAAATAGTTGTATAAAGTGGATAGGTTTATAGTAAAATTCCACCAGAACAAGCTTGCATTAATCTTTCTAGAGATTGTGTCCAGCTCCACAAGAAGTAAACACACAAAACAGAACAAAAAACTAGCTACAGTGATTCAACTTGCAGGTTATACAAGCAATAATCTTTCCACAGTAAGGTTTTTATCTTAAAGGGGTGTTTGAAGTCTTCTGGATAGCCAGTAATGAAAGACGGTTTTTTCAAACTACCTAGATCAACATCATGTCTGCTTTGAGATGATGTAACAAGAAAACACTGGCAGATAAGAGCTAATGCACAGCTGAGTGAAAACTTTGCACCATGCTCTTATGAACTAGGTCAGTAACACATGTTATTTTCATGAGATCACATTTCTGGAGAGTTAAAAACCACAACTGAGTATATTAAAAAAAAAAAAAAGTTGCTATTATGTGTAGAGTTAGGTCAGTTACTCCATGATTAATGACGGATTAATTTTACAGTGTCACTGGAACTCAATTTTCTGGTCCTTCAATCCTACTAAATCTTAACTGAGTGCAGTTCTTTCACATCGAAGCACAAAAAGTGACTCATCTCTGTTTAGAGAGTACCTGTGGTATTCTTAAAGTTCTATATTCAAGAGTTTATTTTAGATATTATAAATCTATTTAGGAGCCCTCCATAAGTATACAGTAGTCACTCAAACAATCCACAGTTTCAGAGAAACAGTGCAATGGATTTGAAGTCTGAGTCACTCAGCACGACACAAATGAAAAGCATCATTTGCTGGCCATCAGCCCAACAGCAAGGTGTCAGAGATGGGTCTGAATAGGCTCTCAGGCTGAAGGTGAGATTTGTGCCTGAAGGGGATATTTTTACAAATGCCTAGTTAACAGAGGGCAGCAAAATGTCTGTAATATTAAGACAATGATATTTCCTATTAATGGAGTAGGGACCTCAGTACTGCACACACAATTCTGTTCAATCTCATCAAGATTTGTTTTTCTGCTTGAATGAAAGATCACAGCAAGGTATATTTTGTAAAGAAAGCTTATACAATCAAAATGAAAATTAAATTCTTACGGAGGAAAGATTTTAACAATAAAAGCTGTAAAAGTCTCCTGAAAGTGAGATTCACTCCAATTTGACACAATAAATTGTTTTACCACTGAACAGAGTACCACTAACAAGTACAGATTACACGTGTAAGACTCACTTTTGCCTGCAGCTAGTGTACCTAGAAGATGTACTAACTGTGCAGCTCTCCCATTTGCAGGCAGTAGAAAGAATTTGGTTCTATTTAAGTAAAGGAGGAAATTGAGAAGAATATGAACACTAAAGCTTAAAAATGGCCAAGCATTCAAAAATGTTTAGTATCAGTAACTGACCTGATGTTACAAATAGACTAAGGAGGTTACACCCTTATCTATAAGTAAAATATGCTCTACTATTTACTGGAATACAAAATAAAAGGCAATTACATTAGCCACAGATATTAAAATGCCAGACAGGAGAAAGGAAGGCATGTTATATATTCTGCAGCATGCCTCCTTGGAACTGTTAGTGCTTCATGCTGTAACAGGCTGAAAATGAAGTGCAAACTCATCAGTGTAATTATTTCTTCTCGTCCTTTTGTGGAGGCTGTGCTGAAGGATGGACATCTTTAACTTAATCACTGATTACATTTGTTGCCGTATGAATCTGTAAAACAAGTGTAGCTAATCTATTGCTATGCTGAGTCGTTGGGAGCCCCAGTTCCTGTTCTCAAATTTGTAGCTCTGCTGTACAAAAACCAGAAAACCCACTTTCCTCTGCTGGTGGTTTGAATTGCTCTAATTTGTTCTGGTAATGTTGCCAGATGTCACAGTATAAAAGGAAGCCCAACCCAGCAAAAGAGATTGCCATTCTGACCTTCTATTGAATTCTAGAGCTCTTGCCCTTTTTTGTCTTCTGAACAAACCCAGCACTCACAAACATGCTGAATGGAGTGGGAAAAGCAGCTTGACTCTTGTGAAAGAAGTTACAAGCAGAGCTGAGATGGCCGCTTGCCACTTTCCCTGTCAGGGTGACATCTGCCACCGTTTGCTGAGCTGCTTTCTGTGAGGGGGAAAATGAACCTTCACCCCAGCAGGGCTGGCCCTCTTCCCCCACCCCTGCAACTTTGTCGCTGCTTCTTTTTTTCCAGAAAGCTTTTTCCTTTTTCTTCAGTCTTTAGAGTCTATCTTTTAGGAGAGATGAAAGCTTTAGCTTATGGGGCTTTTACTTCTTCAGCAAGATCCTGACACCATTTCTTTTCTCATACAATAAGCATTTAGTTTATTATATTCACCACTCCATTTGTCTTGGGGAAATAGTTTTACATCTGTAAAAAGTCTAGCAGAGTAAATCAAAGTGAATACAGCCAGATGCCTGCTCTTGCATTGATAGCAGTCCTCTTCCATGGTAAAGCCAGTCGACTTCCACATGATTCATGCATCTTAGCCTTTAAACCGTAGTTTTGGTTAACTGATCTTTGCTGTGTTCAAGATAATGTGTGTGAAATTCTGGTTTCCTGTTCGCAGGAAGAAGTAACAGAGCTTGACAATATTGATTTTGGATGCAAATGGTTGTGCATATGTGTATGCACATGGATGTGTATTTGTGTGTGTCTATACATTTCCAAGGTCTTGGCACTTTATTTCCATAACTCTTATTTGTATAAGCCTAAACGTGGCTGTGCCACAAAACTGAAAAGAGAGCAGCATATAATTGTAGCTCTCACAAGCAGAGAAAGGGTCATTAAAAGAAAAATAAGAGAAAAGATTCAAAACCTTTGTCTGCTTGATGAGGTTGTTAAGTACCCTTGGCAACCCAGCAAGAGCATAGATTTTGATCTGTCCTCCTGACAGGCTCAGATGTAGTATTCAGCATCCTCCAGGGCAAAGACATGCTGCTTGGCAGAGGGCATAATCTCTCAGTGCTGCTTGAGCCTGCCCTGTATCCAGCGAGTGCAGAGAAAAGAAAGAATAACCACTAGAGAGAAGACAAAGTGGCAGTCAAAAATATGATGTGCAAATCACCCATAAGAACATTTTAGAACCAGATTATAGCCCTTGCTCATGCTAGTTCGTATTTGCTCAATTAGAGAAACCCAACAAGCATGTACAGTTCTTTATAATTGTATTCAGCAAGCAGAATTACACGAATAGTTATTTTGTTCAATATAATGCATTCAAGTGGGAAGCCTTTCTTTATGAAGAAATAAAATATTCTTTCTGTGTATCGTGTTCAAGAGAGAGAAAAGGCAGACATTAGAAACTGAAGTTAAAGTCAGATGAAAATATAAAAGAATTAGAACCTGTCTTGGACATCAAGATATGGCTTAGCAGTGACTGTTGAATTCTTCTGATCTGTCCCATGAGAGTTCCCATAGGTAAACATGGGAGGTGAAAATTCTCTACTATAGAAGAAATGCGGAGTTTATTTATATCTTTTTATCTTATATCTATCTTCATATCTTTAATGTCTATAACACTGCATCTTTTTAACACATTTTATCATCACTATATACTTCATTAAACCAGATCACTTATTTTGTGGTTGCTTTGAATTTACACAGAAGCAGCAATTACATATTCACATTTTGAGTAGTTCTTTGGTTGCTGTTCTTGGTTTAAAATATAAAGTAGATAAAAATTATGTCAATTTTGGGGTTTCTAGTTTGGATCAAAACTACAACTGATAGGTTAGACAGTGAAGAAAAAGGGAACAATGTTATTCACTCATCTCCCTGACAATGCTGGAGTTCAAAAAACTCACTGAAATCCAGAATAAAACAGTTTGGCTGTTTCATCTTCTATATGATATGATCTTCAGTCAATTAGCAAAGAAAGTTTCCTTTTCTTTGCAGAGTAGTGCTGTGCATTGCTAAGCTATTTCTTTGACTTCTGTGTTAGAGAAATGTAAGTGTTGAATGCAATTATTCTTTCATCAGAATCATCCTTATTTTTACAATTCAGAAAGTGTGGTAGGCTGTACATAAATGTGAAATATACTTTTTGGCATGAAAATGAAGCTTCATGACACATGCACACCAAAAAAAAAAAAAAAAAAGCAAGCTCAGGAAATATAACGCTTGATGGGTCAACAATCCTCCTTCAAGGATTCATGCTGTCTGGAGATTTCTAACCAACTGTCTTTCCTTTTTCTCCCCTTTAATCTCTTCTATTTATCATCAGTCCACCTCCTCTTTTTATTCTTTACAGCAGTAATTGACACCCACCAGCAACAGCAAGTTGAGGTCACTAAGGCAAGTGCTTGTGACCTGCTAGAATTGATCACTGATCTGGGAGTATGACACACATATGACAGAGCAAGGTCACTCAACTTCTTTCCCTCCGTTTTTCATTTCTATACAGGTAGCTATCACTTCAAGGTTCTTTCTCTCAGCCTGTCATGTTGTTTCTTATTATACTACCGTATGAAAAATAGAAAGTATCGCAACCTTTATGAGTTATTATCTCCGAAGTATTGCTCTGCTAACAGTTCAGAAACACACTCTCCACTACAAAATCTCACTGAGCTACACTATTTTTAAAATACAATTTTATCTAGTAATGAGTGCTACTATGGGAAAAAAACTGCGAAGAAACAAAGAAGCCAACTCATTAGGAATAACTGATTAAACATTAATGAAAATATGTTGTAGAGGTGTCATATATCTACAGGGATGACATAAATAATAATCCAATGTGAAGTGAAAATTCACTCAAATACCTATGATAGTAACTTCCATTGACGTAAAGCACTTTAGGATATTCCATAAGTGCCACTAGGCTATTTATCTTCAAGCAAAAAACCCCCAACATTTGGGACTAGTGCAAGGTCTTTTATTTAAAATGGATAAACCTGCATTTTAAAAATAAGCCTCATGGCCTACCATCAGGACTCCACTCTCAAATATTTAATGTAAAAATACATATATTTGTGTGAATATGTCAAACTTCCCCACTTATTATTTTGTTTGGTTCACTTGACATAGCTATTTAATTCTATGTAGGAGCAAATGGCGCATTCATTGATAAGTGTTCTGAAGCCTCAGGAATGTTTTAAATTAATCCTAATCCAGAAGTGAAATAACAAGGAAGAAAAACTATTGATTGTTCTATTTCAATGATTTTCAAAAACAAATATTGGATGTAAACACAAAAGTTGAGGTCAGCCCTTGCTAGACTTTCTTAATGATCTACCAAGGACAGGAAGCACTATATTTTTACAGATCTTATAATCAACTCAGAATGGGGCCAAAGTTTCAAATGAGGTCCAGCTGCTGTAGTCACTAGTGCAAATCAAAATCACTGTCCTTATTAGCTTTGATGCCAGGCTATCTGATGTTGATGGGAGCTTACAAAGACACAAAAACAGAAACAGAGAAAAACATATTTTGTGGCCAACAACATTAGAAGATTTAAAAGATTTCAAAGAAGTATAGAGAGATATAGTTTAAAAAGGTTGTTCCCTTCCACATTTCTTTTAATGGGTATAAAAGCTCCTGAAAACTGAAAATGTCTTCAACCATGCAGTATAAATCAATCCCAAAGCAATAGGTAATAAGTAGAAGGATTGGCTAAGGATAATTATTACAATGTTGAAAACTGGCTTGGGGATCAAATTGTTCTGACAACCTTCTGTTGATGTCAAGATGACCTCATATCCAAAAATCCTGGAATCATAGGAAATAAAACTGGGATGGTCCTTGAGGCAGCATTAGATCATTCCTTTAGCCATACAGAATCAGCTGAACTTCAAATATTGCTGACAAATGTTTGAGTAATCTGTTCTAAGAGCCAAATGTTATTACTCAACTTTCCTTCTGCATCTAGACCTCCATTGCTCTCAAACTGTTTTTTTTTTTTTTTTTCCCTACATCAAATTGTAAACTCCTGTTTAAATCACCCCTAATAATTGTCCTATCCACAACATGATATTATTGCCTAGATGGTTCAACAATGTTCAGATATAATGGTTTTTATCCATCTCTAACCATTGCATTGTTACCCCTTTGTGATATTTGAATTTCCTTTAAAACAGCTTGCTTTTCCTCTAACATTCTAGAGTCTGACTCCAGTATTTGGTCTCATTCACATTTTGTGAAACTGCCAATTCATATCTAAATCATTGTACTGGGATTGCCACTGGAATAACCAAACTTAATATTTATATTTTTTATTTTCATGAAGCTCCCAAAACAGAGAAATGCATCTGTGTTTTACATGTAAAATTGTTAAACTATAACCAAAACAAAGTAACACAACTAAACAGGTTATGATAAACTGCAGATAGAAAGGTTGAGGCCTGTGAATGTGTGCAGTTATAAGAAAACAAGTACACCTAAGTGGCCAGGATACCCAGTCTTCCCTCTGGAGAAAAATGTAAAGGGGGGGAAAATATAATAATAATAACAAAATCTATATATTAAAAAAAAGGAGAGATTTATAGCACACAGAAACTGCATGTACACATAAAGGCCTCTATGGGTCGATGTTTCTGTAGGCCTATCAAGAGTACATTAATTTCTGATCGTTCTGTCTCCAGATGATGATATATCAAAGAATGTCAGCACAGACTTATAATTTGCCATGTTTCTTTCTAAATTTGTAAATCTTCTCTAATACCACTGTGGAAATACTGCACCGCTTCCCTACCCACAACATCACTTGTAAGATTTAAACATGGCGAAACTGGAAACAGTGCTTAGACTGTGAACAGCGAGACAGCGATGTTGGCATTGGTAAACCCCGTGCTGAAGTGCTATGGGGTTTTTTCTTACTCTTTTTGAGGTTTTTGAGGTGGACAAGGGGTTCCCTGAACAAGGGAAGCCTGAGGAAAGGAGAGACCCAGCAGGATTCAGCAGCTCTCGAAGGAGAGGCCGAGAGGGTGACGTGTCCGGGGGCATTCCTGGAGAACCCGTGGGAGATTTAAACGCAGCAAAAATGGAAGAGGTGCTCAGACTGTGAACAGCAAGACAGCTGCATTATCACTTGTTGGCGCATGACCAGCAG
>JAAGNO010028349.1:9478-32771 GCA_033439905.1 Ceryle rudis | reverse complement strand
CACCATTGCAGGGGAGGTTGGCTGGGGCTCTGAGCACCCTGCTCTAGTTGCAGATGTCCCTGCTCCCTGCAGGGGGGTTGGACCAGATGACCTCTAAAGGTCCCTTCCAACTCAAACCATTCTATGATTTCTATGTTTCTATGATTATGTTGGCCAGCCTCAAGAAACGCAGATAATCAAAAATCGCAAATAAAATAAAAAGTGAGCTGGCAGAATAGGAAGAAAACTTTTTAGAAAGGGCTAAAATATTAAGATCCAATATATCCAACCTGATCTTCTTGCAGATGTTCCTGCTCAGTGCAGTGGGGTCAGACTAGATGACCTTTAAAGGACCTTTCTAACCCAAACCATTCTGTGACTGCTTTTATCGATTGTGTGTAGTGGACACATACTCACATAGCAAAAGCCTTATCATCACAGTTGTGAGTAGCTGTCAGGTTAGCCAGAGATATTAAAACTGGCAAGGGACGTAGAAGCTATGGTTTGAGATGACAGTAAAGTTAATGTTCTGATCCTCCGTTAGAAATCTGTCTGTGATGCAAAGCTCTGATGAAATACAGACTCATTCAGCTGGTTCAAATTTTAAAACCTAATCTTGATGGATTAATTTGATACTGCTGTGCTTTATGGCAGTGCTTGAATTGCTTGTCCACCCTGTTCTAACTCCATATCAAGCTAGGCATTGATCATCCCATGGCAGGGCATAAACTCTACCTTGTATGCTAAATCCAGCAGAAACCTTCGGGATAAAAACGTCTCTGCCACTGAATTGGGTGTCCTGAACCTTTTCTCACTGCATCTTCTAACTCATAGGAGCATGTCTTTGTAAGAAATTCCCGTGGCTTTCCTCTTATTCTCTGGCACTTTACAAGCTTGCTATGTTAATTTCAAAAGAATGTAAAAAGATATTAAAAAGAAGCATCCAGTTACTGACAAATTTACTGCCTTTTAGGAAGACTCTCATGAAGATGAAGAGGTGGAAATGTCATTAGCTGATTAAATTATGTCTCATACATTCTGTAATAATATTAAACTTTCATTTGCCTTTGTATTTTAATCAGTTGTATATAACTGAGAAGCATGCCATTTTTTCTTCATCTTGTTTAGTCTGCTGAGAATAAACGTTTAAAGATCTGAAAGAGAAAACTGTGTCTTACTGCTTTGTTTTCTCACTATTTTTGTCACTGCGTTAGTAGCAGTTAATCTTAACTCTCATCACCGAAACTGGTGCTTAGCTGAAAACCTCAAATTAACTGAATATACTAATGGAGATAATAGATTTTCTCTAGTTTGCTTCTCACTGTGTATTAAGACAAAGCTCCAACTGTCCTACTGCTAAGGCTGAATTCAGGTTGTATTGGGGTGTATGCTTTGTGTTTCCTGTTTTTCAGAAGTGATGGCATCACTGAACTTGATAATGTTGGTACTGCAGGTAAATATTAATTCTGTTACTAAAATTGCCATACTGCAAGATAAGCTTTCAGAAACGGGACATCGAATGTCTTACAATGTGTAATTAAAGTAGCACTTTTAATCACTTAATAATTGTACTAATGGATACAGACATGTTAAATCTTCTCTGTAGTCTAGCAAGAAATACTTTCTGTTCTGCTGTAGAAAGTAGTATCCACTAAGAACCTACTAAGTGTTTTTTGGTTTTGTTTTTTTTTTTCTTTTTTTTTTTTTCCTAGCCTGTTTGTCCATTATTGAATTACCCCTCCTTTCTATCAGAAAGTTTCGACGGCCTTTCACAGGTCATCTGTGCTTTGTGGAGTCTGCAGCTGGCACTTCTGTATGATTCACCAAATCTGTACTGCTGACCCATGCCCTAACAAAATGTTAGCAGATGATTCAGTACTGGAATTGGCTCCTATTAGAAGGCACATGAAAATGATGGTTACTAAACCTCTTCTTACCCTTTTACAGTTTAGGGGGCTAGCTACAACATGGTCTGATATAGGTTATTAGGGTATGTCTTTATAAAATGTCTTTTATTGACTGTATTACATCTTTCTTGGCATGCTACTCTGATGCAAGAAGCACCACCGATAGGTACTAACTGAAGTGGCCAGAGATTATCTCAAACCATTTTGAAGGACTCAGATGATAGTCAGAAGTGCTAGTGCAATCATACTAAGCATGGCTGAACCTACCTTTTGACAGGGCACAGTTTATGTGATATTTTGATGTCTTTTCTCAGTCTTTATTTCCTGTGATTCTTCCTGCAAAAAATGGTCAAATGTTGATTTGAAAATTAGGACCACGATGTAGAAGAATGTATTCACTATATCACTGCTTGGTACAAAGCCTAACTTAAAGGTTTTTCAGCCTTTTTAGGTTTTTCCTTGGACAGTGTAGGGGACTGAACTGCAAAGGATCTATCATAATTTTTTTATGTAAGGACAGGAGGTATTGATGCCTTTTATTTTTTATCTTGATTAATAGCCTGCCTTTATGAAAGATTAACTGGATGGTTATGCTGGGGATGTAACAGTGGGGCCCTTGATGGAACTCAGCCAAAGCTACTCAGCACGGAAGTGAAGTGACATATTTTCTCAGTCTGAGAAGTTAAAGAACATTTGTTATGTGACTGAAATGCAGAGAAGGCCACAATCTTCACTTCTGGTGATCCATGGGCTATCTGTTAGAGAAGTCTGAGACTGTCCTATGTGGCTCTGAAGTGCTACACTAATGACAGCATAGTCAGGGAGTAGACAAAAGAGAGATTCTGTAAGTGGGCCAAGAACACCAATCCAAAGCTATGTTATGAAGGACAAATGTATTTTCATCAAATAGATAAAAACAGCTGCAGAAGGACACTGGAACTGACACTGGAATTAAATGGCTTCAATGTATTAGCACTAGACAAGTTGGATAGATTTGTAGCAGTGTCAGTGAAACTCTTCTCTGAACCTGTTAAGATTAGCACAGATTAATCCCAGAATGCATCTGAGTGTAATAAGCTCCTCTTACAGAAACTTCTTCTGGGGCATGTTGGCCTCATTTATGCATTCACTGATAAAAGCAGTATCTTGCTGTCATGAAGGCACCAAGCAATTCCCTTCTGGTTTTGACATGATGTAACTTGGCCTATGGGTCAGGGTCATCATGGCCTCTGCCGTCCCAGTGGATGTGTTGCTGTCATGGATGCTGTCATGGTTCCCACTCTGGTCGCTGATGAAGCCTGTGAGGCAGATATGTGGCTGGAGTGAGTTGCTTTCTGCACTCTCTCAATGCTTCACAATGGGAAGAAATGGCTTGGGAACAAAATAGGTCCTGACATCTCTTTCTCTGCTGGAGAACTTTCTTACAGAATCACAGAATGTTAGGGGTTGGAGGAGACCTCTGGAGATCACTGAGTCCAACCCCCCCGTCAAAGCAGGATCACCTAGGCCAAACCGCACAGGAGCACATCTTGGCAGGTTTGGAATCTCTCCAGAGAAGGAGACTCCACAACCTCTCTGGGCAGCCTGGGCCAGGCTTTGTCACCCTCACAGTGAAGAAGTTCTTCCTCATGTTAATGTGGAACTTCCCATGTTTCACCTTGAGACCATTACCTCTTGTCCTGTCACAGGGCACCACTGACAAGAGCCTGGCCCCTTCTACTTGACCCCCACCCTGCAGACATTTGTAAACATTCATAAGATCCTCTCTCAGGCTTCTCTTTTCCAGGCTAAACAGCCCCAGGGCTCTCAGCCTTTCCTCAGCAGAGATGTTCCAGTCCCTTCAGCTTTCTCATAGCCTCTGTTGGACTCTCTAGTATTTCCCTGTCCCTCTTGAACTGGGGAGCCCAGAAGTGGACACAATACTCCAAATGTGGTCTCACTAGTGCAGAGTAGATGGGGAGCAGAACCTCTCTCGACCTGCTGGCCACATGTTTTTTTATGCCCCCCAGGGCACCATTGGCCTTCCTGG
Organism: Ceryle rudis; assembly: GCA_033439905.1. NCBI lineage: Eukaryota > Metazoa > Chordata > Aves > Coraciiformes > Cerylidae > Ceryle > Ceryle rudis. The sequence goes on along the minus strand of JAAGNO010028349.1, from coordinate 28,856 downwards.
CCACAAGGGCCCATTGCTGTTCCATGGATAACTAATTGTCCACCAGGACTCCCAGGTCTTTCTCCATGGAGCTGCTTTCCAGCGGGTCTACCCCTAACCTGTACCAGTACATGGTGCTGTTCCTCCCCAGGTGTAGGACTCTACGCTTATCCCTGTTGAACTTCATTAGGTTTGCCTTTGCCCAGCTCTCCAGTTTGTCCAGATCCCACTGGATGGCAGCACAGCCTTCCAGTGTGTCAGGTACTCCTTCCAGTCTAGTATCATCAGCAAACTTGCTGTGGGTACAGGCTATCCTTTTATCCAGGTCATTGATGAAGATGTTGAATAAGACTGGACCCAGAACTGCTCCCTGGGAACATTGCTAGTTACAGGTCACCAGCTGGACTCTGTGCCACCGATCACGACCCTCTGAGCTCTATTTTCCCTAGTCTTCCTTTTACCATCGATGTATTTGAAGAAGCTCTTCTTGTTCTCTTTTACTTCCTTTGCCAGATTTAATTACAAGAGGGCCTTGGCCTTCCTTGTTGCATCCCTACATACCCTTGCAACGTTCCTATAATTCTCCAAAGAGACCAGTTCTCTTTTCCATATACTGTGAACTTCTTTCTTCCACTTGAGTTTTCCCAGAAGCTCCTTGCTCATCTATGCTGATCTCCTGATTGCTCTACTTTATTTTTACTCAAAGGAATGCACTTATCTTGAGCTTTGAGGAAGTGATGTTTGAGCATCAACCAGCTCTCTTGGGCTCCCGTACTTTCTAGAGTCTTAGACCCAGGGATACCTCCAAGTAGGTCTTTGAAGAGGACAAATTTAGCCCTCCTGAAGTCCAGGGTTGCAATCTTACTTATTGCCCTGCTTGTTCCTTGTATGATACTAAACTCTATCATGTCTTGATCACTACTGCCAAGGCTGCCCCCAGGCTTCATGTTCCCAAACATACCTTCTTTGTTCATTAATACAAGGTCCTGCAGCACAGCTCTCCTTGTTGGCTTGTCCACCACCTGCATCAGTTATGTTCACTGATATGTTTTCAGGGCACTGATATGTTTTCAGATCTTTTTTCCTGGAGCCCAAAGCAAACTCTTGGTGAGTTTAGTGGAGCAAGGACTTTAAGCAGTTAGTATTTTTCTTACACCAGATAAGATGTTACATGAAGTACAGAACAAAACACCTTTTCCTAAAGATAGATTTTAGCATCTCTTTTGGGATGACCATGGACCTCAGGAGCACTCCCAAGAGCTCCAGATCCAGATTCCTTGGTGTATGACCCAGCTGTGGTTGTTTCTATGCTTCAGGGAGACCTGTGCACACAGATTCCAAGCCCCTCAGTCCAACTTCACCTTCTCTTTCCATCTGTGGAAAGAAAGTGGTGGTTTGAGAGCATGTCAGGGGCTTCAGTGTGTTCCTCAAGATTCCCACTCTGTGCACACTCAAGGCGTCAGGTCCTGTGCTGTATCGGTACAGCCCAGTAGCTAAATACTGACACAGGTTTTGCAATGCATGAAGTACCCTTTGTCCACACTGGCAGTCCAGACATCATCCTTGTGGACATGGAAAGCACCAAGAGACAAGCTGACTGCAGAGACAGATAATTTATTTGACTGAACAAAGAAGAGATCCAGACACCAAGATCATGAACATCTGAAAGACCAGTTTATTCAGTCAGGAGTCCTCTAGCTGGAAGGTGAAGTGACTGTTGTGCTCTTTCCAAGATAATCAAAGATCTGCTTTCATACCCCTTTACTTACAATCCTTATAACTCACCTGTATGCCTCCATCCACTGCTAATTGGGTGTCCCTTCAGTTACTTTCTTGTCAAAATATAATGTTTATAGCTGCTCTGTGCAGCAGTAGAATCATGGAATCATGGAATGGTTTGGGTTGAAAGGGACTTTCGAGCTCATCTAGTCCAACCCCCATGCAGTGAACAAGGACATCTGCAACTAGAGCAGGTTGCTCAGAGTTCTGTCCAGCCTCATCTGGAATAGTTCCAGGGATGGGGCTTCTGCCACCTCCCTGGGCATCCTGGGCTAGGGTCTTACAACCCTCGTTGTAAAAAATGTCTTCCTTCTTTCTGGTCTGAATCTCCCATCTTTTAGTTTAAAACCATCACTCCTTGTCCTGTCTCAGCAGGTCCTGCTGAAAAGACTGTCCCCATCTCTCTTGTAAGACCCCCTGAAGTATTAAAAGTCTGCAGTAAGGTCCCCACAAAGCCTAATGATAAAACTGTCTTTTTTAAAAAAACCACCAAAGCCACAAAGTGTGGTGTGGTTTTTTTAAAGAAAAAATTATTTTTTTCATTTCATCCTCTAACATAAACAAACCACCTCTCTCTCTCTCTCTCTCCCCCCTAGTTTCTAGACAGGTAATTCTTGTGCAGGCTTTGTAAACAACAGAGTTTCTTTGTCTGGCGTAGACACTTGTACCAGGGTTTACACCTGCATTGTCTGGCTTGTGGAAGAAGAATCCAAAGACTGATTCATAATTTATATGTGAGAGACCTGACATTGCTCTAAGGAATAACAGCCAAACCATCCAGTCTGACGTGTGATTTATTCTTGTAATCAGCTGGCCTACTGAGTTCTAGCAGGTACAGTGAGAACTTTTGTAAAGGCAGCTAAGCTGAGCTGCAAAGAACTTAATTAAACTGAGCATACAGAGGAATTTGTAAATGGGAGGATGAACAGAATTTAGAAAGAAAGTGTAATAAGCAAAAAAATAGGAGGCTGGAAGAGAAATAATTGAAAGTGGAAAGAGCAGAACACCTGCAGTTTTTGCTAGATATAGGAACACTAAGAGAAGTAAAATTTTACTTTTAGGTATGTGATTTCCAGAGTCTGCAATCAGAAAATCAATAACTTTGCAACAGATAGCCAAAGATAACTGAGGTAAGTTAACTAAAGCTAGTCTGGGAGAATGAAAACATGCTTTACATTAAAAAACAGAAAGAGAACTGCAGGTGGACATCATCTATTCTTTTCGTTGGGGCATAGCAAAGAACTGTGAGCTCAGATTTGGCACACAGGCAGGTGAGATAACAACAGGGAGTGTCACTGTTCACTATCTGGCATGATCTGCTCCCATCTAACAGCTACACTTGGGCACAGTTTGCTACCTCTAGTCTGTGATAATCTAAGTTCTCTTTCTGGTAGCAGGGAGAAGGGACATGCAAAGTTCATCTCCAGACTGTAACAGCATAATGCTAGAGAAGCCATTTTACTCAAATGAATAAAAATGCTTTTTACTGTCTCCTTCAGTGCAGGGACTATTTGTACCTAAGAACATGTCATACAGTGCCCAGGTCTTTCAGCATCCCTAGAGTGAAGCTGGTAGTAACAACAGAGACAGCTTCTGTGGAATAGAATAATTAGAAATATGGATTTAGATGTTATAATGACAAATCTCTATCTGAAGACAGAAAACACAAAAATGACACAGGATAAAGCAATAAAGTTTGTGTTTGTTGGTGGAGATTCTTTAAGAAAAATGCTATAGGTTAAAAATAAACATTTGAAACTGTTGTATACCACAAAACCTGCACCCAAACCCCTAATCTGGGGAAAGCTGATGATTTGGAGAAGCAGAGACTTTTTATCTCAAGATAACTTCAAATCCCTTATGGTATTTGACTGGCTGGTTAGCAGATAACATCAAAGGCAGTGTCAAGAACGTGTGTGCTTTGCATTCCTCAGTCTGCACGCACAAGCTCGTTTGCTAAAGAAAAGACTCATACTGATTTTGCCACCATTTGAGTGAGGCCCAGAATGAGCATCGACTGCCTGATTACAAGACCCACAGAGGGACTTCAGCCACTGAGCACTGAATCTGCCAGCTCTCAGATCCTCTGAAACTTGGGGGTATTCACCAACCATCTCTGGAAGCCTTGGCTGCCGGCATGATGAGCTGTGAAGTCTCTCCACGTCTGCAGCGCAATCTCTATTCTAGCAAGGGGACTGGAAGACAGCTGTTTGCTTGTTCTATTTTTCATGCAAGTGACTTGAGTTCTACCTTCTGCTAGTGGTGTGACCAGCTTGACTCTATGGTCTCTGTGTTTTGTAACAGCGTTGTTCTTATTCTCGCAACCTTACAACTGTGAATATAAGACAAATGCTTATAACAGTAATAAGCCTCCCACTTCAATAACAGCCTTCTGCTCTCACCTCTTTTTGAAGCACTCCTGCAGTATGAACTTAGTGAGTATGAGCAACAGTAGAGAAAACAAAAAATAAATGTTTTTGGAAAGTAGCATGCCTAGTGCATTTCCCCCTTTAATATTATAAAAAGCTCATGTGAATTTTAGATCAGAATCATTGTTCAGTTCGAAAGACAAGAAAAGACCACTAGATGGTGGTAAAAACCCAAGTCTTTGTTAACAAAATCTGTGAAAAGAGAAGTTCAGAGGGGCAAGAAGGGGAGGAGGAGCCACGATTTGAGTACTGAAGTCATTATTGCTTGGAGTCTATAAAAAGGCAGTTGCACAGTAAGTAATTTATGCGTGGTCAGCCTTGACTTTATGGATTTACTCACTCCTTTTCCTCTATTTTTATCATCTATTCCCACCAAAGAGTCCCCTGCCCCAGATGTGGGATGAGGAGGGGGGCTGAAACTTCTGCTCTCTGGAGGAAAGGTTGCAGGCAATGAAGAGGAAGAGCAGCTGAAGGAACAGCTCTGGTAAATAGGTACAGTTAATTCTTGATTACAAATAAAAGATTACTTTTAAAACTGAAAATGATTCATCTTGATATTCTTTGAATTTTATTTGCAACAAGTCACTGGCAATCAGCTTTGAGTGCTGCCCTTATTAAGGACCTGATGGCTTACAGCTTGCCCTGAGTATTGCCATTACAAAAAGAACACTGAATAAAGTACTCACCATCTGGAACAGAATTCTCTAAGTGGATCCTGAAATGTATGGATTGGCTTTGGTTAGGTGTTTAATAGTATGCTTTTAAGTGAGCATGTTAGTATTGCACAGAAAAGCTGTTTATAACACAGTTCATGTGAACTTAAGTACAAAGGTCAGGAAAGCATTTCAATATTTTATTGAAAAAGTTCAATTCTTAATTGTGGCAATAATTCAAAGTTCTATATACTGTACTGAAGTGAGCAGGTTCTGCTGAACGTAATGCTGTATCCGCCTGCATTTCTGAGGTCTGAGCATTGAGACTTTGAAAACTGTTTGCTGTTTGGTGTTCAGCAGAATTTCCAGGACACCGTGTTCACTTTGGGGGGACTGAATAGAATAAACAAAACTATGAATGAAGAGTGCATGAATCTCTTCATTTGTGGTTTTAATTTCCCAGTAAGGATGGGTAGAAAACCTCTGAGCCAACTGGAGGTTAATTGAGAATCAGTATAGGAATATGGTGTGGAAGAGACAGGATGTGTACAAGCCAAATTAAACAGAAACGGGTGATATTTGTTTTGTCAACTTCTGGCTGTTCTCGACATGCTGTATTTTTTTTGGCAGGGTCTTTTGCCTTTTGGAAAATGCATTTATTGCGCTCCTTGAAAAGTCCCTCAGAAAGAACAGAACGTGTTTGCTTCCAGAGATGAACATGTCCTCTCAACTCTATATTTCTGAACTAAACCTGAGTGCCTTTGGTAGCAACTTTACTGTGCCTACTGTCAAGAGCAAGTCATCGCCATGTGAACAAGTGGTCATTGCGGCTGAGGTGTTCCTAACTCTGGGCATTGTAAGCCTCCTTGAAAATATCTTAGTTATATGTGCAATAGTTAAGAACAAGAACTTGCATTCACCCATGTATTTTTTTGTTTGCAGTTTAGCAGTGGCTGACATGCTGGTCAGTGTGTCTAATGCTTGGGAGACCATAACAATATACTTAATAAACAACAGACACATAATTATGGAAGATGCCTTTGTCCGTCATATAGACAATGTCTTTGATTCAATGATCTGCATATCTGTGGTGGCTTCCATGTGCAGTTTGCTGGCTATAGCAGTAGACAGGTATATCACTATCTTCTATGCCCTGCGTTACCACAACATCATGACGGTGAAAAGATCAGGGCTTATTATTGCATGTATATGGACCTTTTGCACAGGCTGTGGCATTATCTTCATTCTTTATTATGAATCAACTTATGTGATCATTTGTCTCATCACTATGTTTTTTACCATGTTGTTCCTCATGGTCTCGCTGTACATCCATATGTTCCTCCTGGCTCGTACTCATGTGAAGAAAATAGCTGCTTTGCCTGGGTACAACTCTGTCCGTCAAAGAACCAGCATGAAAGGAGCCATCACTCTGACTATGCTGCTTGGCATCTTCATTGTTTGCTGGGCTCCATTCTTCCTTCATCTCATCCTGATGATCTCCTGCCCTCAAAACCTCTACTGTGTTTGCTTCATGTCTCACTTCAACATGTACCTCATTCTCATTATGTGCAACTCTGTGATTGACCCCTTGATCTATGCCTTTCGTAGCCAGGAAATGAGGAAGACCTTCAAAGAGATAATTTGTTGCTATAGCCTGAGAATGGTCTGTGGGTTGTCAAACAAGTATTAAGAAACCAAAACCAAAACACAGAAGACAATGGAAATGCAACATCTTCACATCTTGTAACTCTGCTCAAATGCCTATGGACCGTCTTTCTCCATTCAGCAGCTGTGATTTCTGTGGCAATCAGAAACCATTTTTAATCTGTGACTTTACCTTTCTTTCCCTCCACACTTCTCCCACACTGGTGATAGGAGCCACACTGTGCATCTGTACTGCAGGGAGAAAGAATATTTTGAATCTCATTTAGTCTCCTGAAGACTGGATCTTGTAAGAGGATTATACAGGGAAAGCCTCATTTTCCTTTCTGCTAAATGCTGTGAGTGTGACCTGCCATGCAAATGAGCCCATCAGCCTCTCAGTGTGTGTTTCTCTTGATATTCTTTGTCTCTCTAGATACAGCATGGCTTCTTTTGATGCCCAGAATTAAATTTCCTTCTCAAGATAAAATCAGAGCATTTGCTCCAGTTATCAGGGTTCACATACCTTGCTCAATAGCTATGACCAATATATATGCACATATCAGCACTCTTGTATTCCAGTCATGACTGTTACTGTCATAAAATATGTAAGAGGACGGTGTTACCACGAGATTTTCCAGGTTGGATACAGTACTTTGTCATATCTGACTCTATGTGTTCTTATCACGGTGGAGTAAGATGTACCATAGGTGAATTTTAAGGCTATATATGAAGATTAGCCTGATTCTAGATTACCTGTTTTCTTGATTCACCAGGCCTATGGAATGAAAGGGCACATTGCTTCTCGATATTCAAGTGATGTTTTGTGAGGTGGAAAGACTGAGTGAGTGTCTGTCTTTATACAGAAAGCGTTTCAGCCGTAAGTAGCTTCTGTTACTGGAGAAAACTGTGCTGTAGATTGCATCTTTTAATCTGGGAGAGGCAAAACCAGTCTGATGGTCAGAAGACATAGCAGGCACCTGCAAAACAGGGATTTCAAAACCTCAGGCAGGTGTAGCTATAACAGAGTCTCCTGATTTTTGCTCCCCAAACAAACAGCTTTTGTCTGCCTTGAGAGGATTCTAAGGTGAAACTCTCATGCCTTCTGTGTAAGTATTTGCATCTAGTCATGCTCTCATAAACATGCCATTTTGCAGCAGCTGTGTAATGGGAAAAATACTGGATTTATCACAGATGAAGGAAGTGCAACTGTGGCATTGATTTTGTGATGCCAATGGACGGTACTTATCTTGCACTGAGATATAAGCTATGAAATTATTTCAAGCAGTGCTACCCTACTGAGTAGCTATCAGAAAATAGCCTGGAAAAATTATCGGTTCTTTTTCTGAAAAACTGAAAGAATAACCTTTGTTATACATGGTTCAGGGATGCTCTAAAACTGTTGCTGTCAATAGAAAGACTGTGACTAATTAGTTCAAAGGGCCTTAGGTTATAACTTCGAGCTGGAAGTTCTGATCAGGTGCTAGGAAAATTTTTTTACCATAAGGGTGGTAAAACATGGGAACAGGTGCCCAGGGGTGGTGCAATCTGCGTCCTTGGAGATATTCAGAACTTGACTGGACACAGCCCTGAACAATCTGCTCTGAGAGCTGACTCTGACTTTGAATTTGACCCTGCTTTGAATGATTAGGAATAGATGACCTCCACAGGTCCCTTCCAACCCAAGTTATTCTGTGACTCTGTTAAACAGCTTGTGTGTTATGATAAAATTATATTCCCCGCCAATTTAATCTTTTGTATAGGAAGAATTGTAAAAGATTCTCCTCCACACAGCTGTAAAGACAACATACTCTGTGTCTTCATTAGCTTTGGAGGTCTCTGGCAGGATGAGTATGGTGCACCTTTAGCACCAGGATTATACCTTTTGTCCGCTGCACCTTAAAATGCATACTGACTCCAGCTTGCACTTATCTCCCTCTGACATGAGTGGGAATGTTTTTCTCAGTGGAGACACCTTATGTTGACTGTAAATATAATGGTTACATCAGTGCGCTAGGTGCTGGAATCTTCCTTCAGCTATATCTGAAAACAGGATTTCAGAGGTATGTTTGTGGCTGGTAGTGAGCACCTTGCCTTGTTTCAGTCCACCTCTTAACCCTATCCATAAATGGCACCTAAAAGCGGGCTCGTGCTACTATGAATGTAAATAGCAAAAGGAAACAGCTTGATTGTATAGTAAGAGGCACCAGCTGATGTTGTAAATAAATCATTAAACCTTCACTGGGTATTGCAAATAAGACAGTCTTGTACCTAATTGTAAATCAACAAAGAGGAAGCCAAAACTGTAACAGCTTTGGGTATTTTCTTGAATTGTACATTACTTCTTTTGCTGGAATTTTATTTGATGTATAAAGACAGACATATGAAGAAACTATTAAACTGGATTGCAAGAAACTCCATTATCACTGGTTATTCATTGCAACATGTCTGCTAACCTTATAGATTATTCACAGAGAGAATATTACGTGACAGGTTTTCACTTTTCAATTTAAACAGATACCATATTAAGAAGCACATTCTGAAAGAGAGTTACAGACTAATTCAAGGTATTTTCATTCGTGCCTCTGTTCCTCTAGGTGTCAGAATCACATCCTTGTTATAAGCTTTACAGGTGGGGAAATCAAACAGCTTCAGGGGGAAATGAAAGTCTTTTCCAGAACAGGTTAGAATAGCTCCTGCAAAAAAGGCTGTTTACACTATAGGAATGCATATAAAAGATGTGTATCTGTGAGGCCATGACACGATTTAATCTGTTTCTTCCTCCTGTTTAGCTGCAGAACAAAAGCAACATTTAGCATGCTTTCACTTCTACCAAAGCCTGGAAAACGCTAAGTATTCTGACAGATTGAGACAAGCAAGCACTGTGTAAGTACGAAATTTGCTGTCAAAGGACAGTCATGAAAATAATTAGCTGCTAGGCTGTCATTCGTTATGTACCCACAGCTAGTGATACTACTCTTGATTAAACTGCCAGTCATTTAAGGTTTGGTATCAGTCTTTGGAAAGAAGCTCAAATCACACTATTTCTGTCCCAGAGCTCCAAACCCAACTCCTCTTGACGACTGCTGTTTTGATGTCTGAACACTTCCCTGCTTCTACCTTGTGTGTCACTATTTTGAAGTTCTTAATAAGAAATTGTTCTGAACTCACTTCTGCTGCAGGTAGGGTCAACTTCTACAAACTCATCTTCATTTTAAGTAGATTAGTAAGAGCAGGGAGAACACTAAAAAACCCCCAATCCCTAACATTTTTAGGTGCACCAGAACTTCACCTAATGAAACATAAGATTGGGTTCTTTAGCCTATGACAATGCAAAAGGTGGTTGATGGCAGCAAGTTGCTCTGTCTCCTGATTACTCTGAAGTACTTCATATGTTTCTCTAAACTTTTTTTTTTGCTTTAGTAGATTGAAGTAGAAGGTTGGCTTTTGCAAATGATGGCATTGCTTGGATAATCCCATACCCAGCATGCTACTGTATTTTCGTCACTTTTCTCCCGGCCAAGGCCACAATAAAGTACCTGGAAATAATAGTTTTCCAAGTGCCATAGCATCTCCTGTAACACAAACCAGTCATAAGTGAATGGAGCAAAGAAGTTGTTTGTGATCCTAGGCTTTATGAACCTGCTTCCCAAATGGGCACCAGTCTATCAAAAAGGGCTCTAGAGCTACTGATTAACACCACCTCTGGGGCTGGGCTGGGAGGGATGATTGCTTTCAATGTCTACAACCTGCAGACCTGCAACCTTTGTGCAACTGTGTTTGGAGAGCGAGTTTCATATTCCCACTGCTTAGGCTTTTCCTCTTAGAAAACCTTCTCTGAGTGGCTCTCTGGAGCCTTTAGTTGTATTTTTTCAGGAATCCTGTGCAAAATAAGTGCAGAAACCATGGGTATTTCCTGCGCACACAAACTTTAAGAACACAGAAAAGGTTTATACATCTGTGGGAAAGCAACCAACTCCCTCACAGAGTCTGCTTTCTGAAGTCTCAAAGGACTCTGTTTTATCTCCAAAGCTTTGTTGGGGATTTGTTTGTCTCTCTTGCAGAAAATCCTTCTTCTGTGTCTGATTAGCTTCTTGCATAGAAAACTAGCTCATGGTCACCGCTGCTGCATGCAGGGATTGCAATGGACAGTCCTAATCTTCAGCTGTGTTGGTTTGCATGCACAGTGCCCTTCCTGTTAGGTAGGGTGGGTGAATAAGATATAGGAACATGGATGTGGAAATGGGGATTGCCACATCAGGGATGGAGAGTCACGCAGGCTATGGTGGATTTACTTCTATAATAAGTCTCTGTACTGGTTTATCTCCACATGAGATGCTCTCTCTCCCTTTGTAATTTTATCATGTATTACTACCTGAGCTGTATGCATCTTGGATCCAACTTGTTCTTCACAGAGGACAGAAAAGAAGAATCTGAGGTACGTATGTGTGTGTCTGTGCACCCTACTCATGTCTATACTTTCTATACTTGCTACATGTGTATGAGTTCTTATTCCCAAATGTAGAGTGCAGTCACAAATAACATCAACAAATGAAATGTATGCAAAGATGTACAGTTTCTTTTTCCCTAAGCTTTCTGCTCTTTGGTATCCAGTTATTTGTTACACTACTTTCCAGTTTGCAGCTTGTTCAGAAAGTATTTCCTCCACTTGTGAGCAAAGTAGCAAAATTTGAAGTTGAAGAAAAAAACCTCAAGTGTTTTTTACATCCTGAGCTTTTAAAAATGATAGTGAATCAGTGTGACAAAACAAAGAGTTCCTCTAGCACCTGCCACACTGTCTAGTAAAATTTAATTCTTATGGTCCTTAAGCACTATCCCTAGAACAGTTTCTTCTTGAGCTGCTTGCATAAAAAAAACCTAAGAATGTGTTACTGGCTGTATTGAGCACTGAGAGTGAAGAGTCGCCATCAAACGGAGAGCAGCTGTTTATAGGAATTATACAAAGTCTAGACATCCTCTGGAATACCCTCAGAGCTTCCAGCAAGCTATGGTTTAGGGAATTCTTGGACAGGAGGTTCCATTTACAGTTTTGTGACTGATAGCTGGCAATGAATGTTTCTTACAAGAATTTATCTAATCAGTTTTGGATCTCTTCATACTCATCTGCCACATCTTGTGCCAGTAAGTTTCACAGCCTAGATATGCTGTGTGATAAAATATTTTTTTCTCTTACAAAACATCTGCTTGGAAGTTTTTTCAATGCCACTGAGTCCTTATGTTGTAAAGAAGAGAAATAACCGGTCCTCATTCCCTTTCCCGGTGCTATTCTTTATCCTACTTTCTTATATTCCCTTACAAAGTTTCTCTTTTCCATTCAAGGATCGTGGCCTATTTAATCTCTACTGGTATTTTCATACCTTCTTGTCCTTATGTTGTTTTCCTAAATTCTTGCTTCGTTTTCTGTTGTTTTCTCAGCAGTGTATAACAACATGCTTTCATTTAGTACGGCATAGAAATACAATGTAGAAAATTTCAAGATCTCTAAATGAATTCCCTCTCTGCAATTGCTCGTTGGAACACATACCTTCTGTAAGCCATATGCCAAAAAATACGGTGCTTAGTAGTGGTTCTTTGTTTCCAGGTCCAAGTACATGCCTTGGCTGTGTTCCAGCTCTGTAGCAGAACTCATCTGATGGACACAGCTTCCATCTCCCTATCTCTGATGGGAAGGAAGCCTGGCCACAGAGGCCTTGTAATATGTCTCAGCCATGCTCTGGGTGGCTGTGGGTCAGGGACACTGAGTTCAAACACAAACTTCTCCTGGAAGCCCATAATTGCTTTGAGAAGAGTGATAAGAATGCCATTTGTGCAGCTACCTCCAGATGGTGATTCATCACTCCTCTCCTTTCAATTATGCTGGTTTTACACCTGATTAAAGCAAGATGAGAATGGGAACTGTAAGCTTTGTATACTGACTCTAGATGATTTTCAAAGGCACCAAGTGAACTTTTTTGATGCCCTGTTGCATAAATGCCCTAATTAACGGCAACAAAAGAAAAAACCACAAAGAAAATGGGATTAATTTTTCTCTCTAGTTTGCCAGTTTTTATCAGGACACAATTACCTTTGGCAAGCAATAAATGGTGTTGCCCTCTTTCATTGACTTTCGCATCTTGCACAGAAACTTCATGCCTACTTCACCTGAGAAAATGACTCTAGGAATACCTACTGTCTTTGTATTATGTCTTTTGTTTGTCATAGCTTTGCTCTGAGCTGCTTTCCAGGACCTAAATCCCTGTGTTTCTATATCGCAGCATTTCATAGAGCTGGTATAGCCTTACACAGACCTTGCTATTATTTCTGCTTCACAGGTTCCTTGTGCTTTTAAAAATTACCTGTCTAGGGTATTATTTCCAGCAGGAAATGCTCCTATATTCTGTTTTAAATCTCTAGCAATGTAATTATTAGGGGTGCTAACACTGACCTTGGCTCAGAGAAACCTCAGGTCAGAGATACATCACTGAAGCCAAAAGTAGCTCTTTCCCAAAAGTTGGGTTTTTTTTTTTCTCAGAGGGTATAAAGAGCCCTGGCTATAACAAGGAAAGGAGACTGATGATTTTTGCTCATACAGTGGTAGATAAGTGGTGGAGCATGGGGAAGCACATGTTTTAAATGTTAAATTCACACTTCACTCTTACAGAAGATGAAGATGAGTTGCCTTTTCCTGCTGTGAGGACTGGGTCTGGATTAAAAAATGTCCTGGTAGATAAACTCGTGCCAAATTCAGTTTTAGAGTCAACAAGTGCTTGGAACTTGACCGAAAGTCTGTGTGCAAGACCATCACCAGGTGTGGCTGAATCCCATTCCACAGAAGAGTCTTCATCCCACCAAAATATATATTAGTAATTCAGGATGGGGTAGTTTTCTATCTCCTTCCTCCTTAGAAAGGAAAATAACAATATTTTAAACATTACCAGAAAATCAGCGTGTCAACAAATACAAGTTTCTCATGTCCCTCAGATGGAGAACCTGTCCACGGTTCAGAGCAAGCCCTTGGGATCCAGTGCTCTGACTGGGGATGTCTGAAAAGTCAGTTTATAGGGAACCTACTTAACTCACTTGGAAAAGGTAGATTAAACCTTTGCCTTCTTCTGGGCTTAAGTGCCCTGCTTGGTAATCATAGTTTGTAAAGCAGGTGCTTAAAAAGCCCTTCTTTTAAATGGCAGAGGAAGCAGATGAATCACTTGAATTTCAAGTGCAGTTCCAGTGACAGTTCATGTCCCTGCATAAAGTGCATAAGAAATGAAGAGGTAGGAGGTAAGTCCTTGAATTAAGTCCAGGTCTTTCATCTCACAGTGAAGCTGCTAAATATTCAGGTTTTCACTATCAAAAGGGACATTGGCATGGTCACCTCTGAATCTGGGGGTGGATTTTTGAAGGAAAACTTTGTGAAGAAAAACATAGTATTTGGTGTGTAGCCTGATGTTTTAGTTATGCTCTAGGAAGGTCTGACAGACCCTTCGATGAAACAAGTGAAGAAATATCTTTTCAGTTAATTTTGACTAGACGTATTTTCAAGATGGTTTCTGTGGTCTGTAGACCTTGGTGTCTCTGTTGCCCAAAGAAGAGTTCCTTAGCTTCCAGAAAACTGGAAGGTGCAAAGACTTCAGGTACAACAAGTGATAGGTGGATTTAGACTCCCAGCTCCTCATCCAGCTCCTTGGTTTTGTTGGTCACACGCCTGGCATTCCAGTCATGTACAATTAATAACCGAACACAGCCGTGGCATTTTAAGCAATACACTGGAACTGTATTTAGAGTAGGGGATATTGAAAACATGTCCAGCTTAATTAGAAGGGAATGGAAAAGAAGAAAGCCACCCTAGAGCTACCTCATGGGAGACAGCCCTGGCATACAGACAAGCAGGGGATCAAAGGCCTGTTGCACAATGTAATGAGTAAATAGATGGCAAGTCCAACATTAGCTCTGGTGGACCTTTAGAGGGGAAGGCAGACGATACAAGGAACACTGTGTGTAATTCATATGACCTTTCATTGAAAATGTCAGTTAGAAGATTGTACTGAATTTATAAAGAGGGTAATAAATAACTGGACTGAATAATGGAAGGTTTAATGCTCAGGGAAGAGCCAGAGCAAAGATCCAGAGAGGCTGGACACCTGGAATAACACATATTTTAAAACTTTGCTGAATTAATAATGGCCAGCAAAGTGCCAGCATTGTTAGCACTGTGAAAAAAAGCATCTAATGACAAGAATATGATTAATAATAATAAAGGAAATTTGTGGTGAACTAATGGAGTTGATAGAGGGGATGCCCCATGGAGGATGCTCTCAGATCTCATCCTAGGTCACCACTGCCTTCAGCAGGTCCCACCCACCTGTTTGTTTTGTTCTACGGTTTACCTTTCTATGATATTTTTGATCTTTCAGCTTGACTGGGTAAAATAACTTCTGAGCAGAGCTAATTAAGCAGATATTTAGAATTCAGTAGCATCTCTCTTTTGAGAGTTTCAAAGTATTTTGCAAACCCTAATGAGTGAAATCTCAAACCATTGCTGCAAGATTGCTTGCAGAAGCATAGCATCACCCTGGGGGTAAAGGTGGAGATCTAAAGATGAGTTATTTTTGAAAGTAGAGCTCTAAAATGCTGATTTCATCCCTTTGTGATTAAGTAGCACTTCTCTGAAGTCATCACACGATCTGCAGAACTGAGCTTCAATACACCAAAAAGGCATCCACAGTGTAACATAGGGTAGTAAGATAGACCCAAGTTTAGTTCAGTCCTGTACCTGATCTGAGAAAAAGGGCTATGACCTGTGCTGTGGTACCAGCCATGAGTCGGAGTCCCTGCTGCGCTGGAAGGGCAGGCAGGGCAGCTCCTGCTCTCAAAAACTGTATTTTTGGCCTAGACTCTTCCTTCTCTCCTCTGGAGCCCAGACACAGTGAGAACACAGGAGGAAGTATTTACATACCAGTGTGGTGTCTGCTGAGGATGTTGCTGCTTCAGGGAATAAACACAATTCGGTGTATTAATTGTTTAGTATTTTTATTTTTCCCTAGTTTCTGGTGGCCTGTGAGTGGCATCTTTCTAACAGGTCCGGAATCTCTTTGCTATGTGAAAAACCGTGAAGCAGCAGCTATGATCAAGGCAATGAGTGGAGCCTGAATAAATAAATAAAACCCCCATATTGCTACAACACGAGTTAAGGTGAGGGAGGACACTGTGGGACACTGTGACTTGTAGGACGTGAAAGTCTCTGGATGCTTTTTCAAACTATTTGAGAGCACTTTGCACATGCCCTCTGAACGCATCCTGAGTCCTCCAAAATGCTTGTACTCCTTAGAATTGTCCACTGGTAGTAAACCAACTGCAACTCTGTTTCTTTATTAATTAACTGAAACAGGCAGAGCCAATGGGATTTCAAGGCTTAGTGGTGTCATGTTCATTGCTTTTGACTGGGATGTTAACAATAGCTTTCGCTGATAGCTAAGGAAAGGTTTTATTAGACTGGCGTTTCTTTTCTGGTAAGCCCGGCCACAGGGAAGAACACTTTGAACGCTGTGCTTGATGTGTGTCTGCATGTTCCTACAGATGTTTTAATTTAACTGTACTTTCAATAGGATATCTGCTTTAATTTAAAATACTTTTCAGACAGGGAAACTTTGTAAGGCAGGGGCAGGAAATCACTAGGTACAAAGGTATAGCAAAGTGCCTCTAGATTGAAGTGACCAACCTAATTTAATTTGACAGACTATTGATTCTTAAACTTAATAATTTTGCCTCTGGAATTTATACCAGGTATTCTAAGAGGAGCATTTGTATTCATCTTCTTCCAGTAGTGTAAGGCTCAGTAGTTCCAGAGGGAAACATGCTCAGACTGTAGCTCAAGGGCTTAGAAAAGACACTGGTAGTCCAAAAATGTTATTCGTTATGCAAATGCCTTGGCAAAACCATAAACAAGGTGAAAACAGAAGCTTGTGTCAAATTCGCCCTGTTATTTTCTGAGTTAGAAAATTCTCTGTTAAAAAAAAAAAGTTAGAATACGAAATGCCATTCCCTGCTCTTGAAAAGTGCAAACAGGTGGAAATTAGATGGAGATTTGTAAGGACATCCACGGTTTTAAGCAAATATTTTGCTATAACTCAAGGTGTTTATAAACCCACTGGAAATTATTTTAATTCTACAGAAACTATCTTTTTTTTTGTGCAGAGAAGAAAGGACTTAAAAAATCTTTCCTACTTTTCTATTAAGTTACATCTGACTCTGTTTTTGAGGGGCATTAGGGATTCTGCTGGTTGGTTGCCAGTGACTCCCTGCCACTGTCCTGTGTTGTTTGTGCTGCAGATGAGAAAGATTTTTGTGGCACTTATAATTTATTTATTTATTTATTTTTATTCCAGTTCTACTCTTTCACCGATCTACTGCTCCAGTCGACTAGTATTATGGGTCCACTGAGAACTTGTTCCTTAAGTAACCATGGACTTATAGCAGCTAGTGATAAGCACTGCCTGTGCCTCCTGCAGCAACGCATTCCTCTGCACTGCAGAAACAGACTAAATTTAAAATCGATTCATCCTGTAGGAAAAAGAAAATCAGTGATGGATGAAAACAAGTAAAGCTTTTAAAAATACCTTAGTTTTACTAAGGCTGCTGTCTTTGATAACTCACCCTATATATAGCCATCTGGTCTAAAATCCCCTTAGTCTCTCTGCAGTCAAATGGTTTGAGGGCATCGTTTTCATTTTGCAGGTTTTCCTTTGAAAAGATCTATAGTTGACTGGCACCTGCTGTTCATTAACTTCACGGCAGCATTCTTGATTTAGTCTCCAATTCAAGCAAATAAGTAGTAAAAACAGGCTGCTCTTTACAAGTGCAAACTGTCTTTCTGAAATCAGCAGGACTTTGTACGTGATGACTCTGAGCGTAAGTGGATGATGCTAGAGATCCTGCTACTAGACCTCCACCTTGCTCCATCCTCCTTTCAGGGAGTTGTAGAGAGTGAGGTCTCCCCTGAACCCCCTTTTCTCCAGTCTAAACAACCCCAGGTACCTCAGCTGCTCCTTGCGAAACTTGTGCTCTAGACCCTACACCAGCTTTGTTGCCCTTCTCTGGACCCATTCCAGCACCTCAATGTCCTTCTTCTAGTGAGTGAGGGGCACAAAACTGAATTAGAGGTGCAACCTCAGCATATCTAATGATATTAGATGACTCATCATGTCATTTACTTTTGCAAAGTGTCGTTAATCTCTGCCCCTTCTTCATATAGCGTGCACATGTTTCGTTTTGGAACTAGAACAACCGAGAAAACACAAGGAAAGGTACTGTGTAGATAATATCAATGGAGTAAATTTTTCACCATACATGTGGAAATGTTACTTTTCATGTCTGGTGCCACTATTGTGTTAACATAACAGAGAGGCTGTGAAAACCGTTATTTCAAGAACTTGGTGAAACTGATTTGTTGATAATGAGGAATTAATATGTCAATCATCTTCTTGCAGAAATCACAGAATGAGATTTTTATGGTCTTTACTATGAAAGTCAGGCTGGTGGATCATGTTAATCTGTTCAGACTTAAAATTTTGATTTAGGTTTAATGGAAAGTTAGGAAATGTTCATGTCTCTTTCCCAAGGAAGCTAAGGAACAGTGATAACTCTTCTTCTTAGGGGGTAAATTATTATGTTCCAAAAGAAGTTTGCCTATGTGCGTAAATGTGGAGCTTCATGCTAGAAACTTTCGTGAGACCAGTTTAAGACCAGAACATCAGAAGTTTATGAAATTTAACACAAGGATTGACTCAGAAATCACAGTAGAAGTGAACAGCCTGAATTGTTAAGTAGCTTTGTACAGAATTTTGTTTCAGCTAAGAAACATTGATGGAATAATTAATTGATAAAAAAAATAACCAAAACAGAAAGAGGAATTAAGCTTATGGGATAATTTATGTTAAAATTAATGTATCCAGATCTAGCAGTGACATGATACATTTAATTCATCGCTTAATTTCCTGGAATTGCTTAACCTTACTTGAATCAACCATGATTAACCTTATTTAGTTTTTCTTTGGTTATGGTTACTGCAACTCTAATCATCCAGAGCTTTGGTTTTTTGGGTATCTTTGCTGTCTCCAAAATGTTTCATATAGGTAGCAATGAATTACAAAATTTGGAGGAGGTAAAATGCTAGGGAGTAATAAAAATCACCTTAAATTCATGCTTGTCAGCATTCTTTTTTAAACTCCCACAACTTAAAGGATGGGTTGTCATTTTACACGTCCATTCAACCATCAGGATGATAAACTGTGTAAATAAAAGTGTAAAATATAACTGATAGGGTAATTCATGTTTGGGATTGGATTCTTTGTGATCAGACCCTCCTGGATCTGTTCCTGTGTGGCCTACCCTGGGTGTTCCTGAGTTGGCAGGGAGGCTGGATTCAATGGTCTCTAGAGCTCCCTTTCAACCCCTAACATTCTATGATTCTATGAATTTAGAAATAAGTAAAAGTGTTTAGTTATGGTTTCTAGAGCAGTTCTGAAGATTTCAAGGGTATGTTTAACGTTTAACTTGGTTTGAGCAGAATTTCCTGTTTAATATTAACATCTATGATGTCTGGGTATCTTTTTAGTAGCCCTGTAATCTAGTTGGTTAAGAATTCTTTTCAAACAGATGCACCAGTCTTGTTTAATATCACCAGTCTTGTTTAATACCTTTATTGATGGCCTTGATGAGGGGCTCAAATGCGCCCTCAGTAAATTTGCAGATGACACCAAATGAAGTGGGAGTGTCGATCTGCTTGAGGGTAGGAAGACTCTGCAGAGGGATTTGGACAGGCTGGAGTGATGGGCTAAGGTCAGTGGGCTGAGGTTTAACAAGGCCAAGTGCTGGGTCATGCACTTCGGTCACCACAAACCC
>JAAGNO010028346.1:8100-29218 GCA_033439905.1 Ceryle rudis | reverse complement strand
TCTGGCGGCAGGTGAGCGGCGGGGCAGGGGCGGGGGTTCCTCCTGTGCTCAGTTCCTCACCTTCAGTGAAGACCTCCTAGTGAAAACTTGGCTTTTCCTGAAAGTTAATGCTGTTGCCAGAAGAGGGTGTTGGGGGGCTAGAGGGATTTGCTGCCATCAGGGCTGGGAGAACCTCAAAGTGGTAGCCAGTCCCCAGCCTCCCCTTCCCAGAGAAAATCAGCCACTCTTCATTTGCAATGGGCTTCATGCATTCAACCAGTTCTTTGCCCTCCCTACAGGGCCAACGAAAGCTCCCACACCAGTACCTCCATTTCTCAGGGTGGATATCACCCTGCCCTGCTCCTATGTAGGGGATGATGTAAGAGGCCCTGGCAGCTTGTCCTCCGAGCATCCTGCTGTCCTCGTGCTGAGGGGTATCAGCGTCAGAGATGATGGGAACTTGTATGATGAAACTGAGTACAAAGTCCCACAGGGATATCCTGACTCCTCTTCTCCCATTGTCTTTGAAGCCTCAGGTGAGTGGGAAAGCTGGGGTGGGAGAGCTGCCACTGAGGTTTTGACCACTTACATGCACCGAGCTTCTGCAAGATTTTTCTTTAGCTGAGTTTAGACAATTAATTTTTGAATGGCTGCTGAAGTTTCCTGCATGATTTCCTGAATTCAGCAATTGAGACTTCAAGAAAGGAGCTTTGTGCAAGACGTTAGCAAACCCTGTTGAGGCACCTCTCTCATACTGGAGCTATCCCAGATTGCCTATCTCTTGGGAAATACTTTGTCAAAATCAACTTGGGAATTATTTCACTAGACAGTGTTATTTTATCCATGAAAAGCGTTGACATTTTTAGTCATGCAAATGCTTTTTGCTATCAGGAAGCATGGTATGTGGGCATGAAGCAGAGCTGTCCTGCTCAGAAGGCCGTCTGTGTGCAACTTGACTCTCCTTACTTCACTTGTGAGTGCCAACCTGCAGTCCAGCCTCTGTAGCCCTTGCTTCATGTGTAACTTTACAGAGTCAAGCAAGCATCTGAACCTGTACTTCACTGTGGTCAGCCTACAGTGCTCATTATTTGAAGCTCTGAGATGTTTCCAGAGAGGAAGCTGAAGGCCTGTCAGTATCCATTAGCCTGGGTCCAAGCTCTCCTTCAAGTGGTGTGGATGGACTTGGCATGAGCGAGTTCAAACATGCTACAGCCAGGCATTGCAGACACGGAGTTAATTTCCAGTGATGTCTGTGGAAAGTGTATATAGGTCACTAGGATGCTTATGCCCCAGCTTGAGCCCATGCTGTGATCAAAGGCACAGATGCAGCGTGTCTCTACATCCAGCCACTCCTGCTTTTCTGACAGCCTTTCTTTCCTTACCTGGGATGCTTCAGTGTCCCCTTTGTTTCTAGATTCAGGTCTAAAAAGAATAAGTATTGCAGGGCTTTGCTGGGCATTTCACATACATGTCTTGCTTTCTCAAGCTAGCCAAAGGTAATCTCTTCTGTTTATTCCCCTTTCCTAACAGTTTACTTAGCCCAGTGTGGACTCTGTGCAGTCTGACGGGATAAAATGCAATCAACAGACTGAGGGATGAAAGACAGTCAGGACAAACCTGTTGTATTCTTTGAAGGCCTTTCTCTATTAAGCCCAGACTGGCATTTCTGGGCTCTGACTGACTCCCCACAGTTTGTGATGCTCCTCCAAAATATGTGTCTTGTTACCTTGCACTTCTTCCCCTCTTGGATTCAGATGGTTACACCTTTTCCTCTATCCCCACAGCCCGTTTGGTATCTATCCCACACGCGGAGTCCCTGCTGCACGCAGACTGTGATGGGGAGGAGGTGAACTGCGAGATCTCCCCATACAGTTCCCAGCGGTCTGGCGAGAAGTCATGCCATACCCCCTGGTTCATGGTGACCCTGCACCTCTCTGGCGGGATCAGCATCGCCTTGGTGCTCAGAGGACCCCACTGTGGCAGCCAGAATGAGGAGAAGGAGCGTGATGCAACACTGCACCCAAAGCTGAGGATTCCTGTGAGCAAGGAGGGGATGTTGCTGACCACAGGTGACCAAATGGACTGGGATGCCCCTGCAGCACCAAGGGACATGAGGGAACATGCTTCCCCATGAATCACATTTCCCATCTCTCACTAGGGCCCGAGGGCAGCCAGGAGTTGGTGCTTAGGGTAAAGGGGGTTGTGCAAACTGGACCCCATCCTACCTCCTATGCCCTAGCCCCTGAGGATGACAAGCACCTTGACGTGCACTTGGTGTCCCTCTATACCCCACCAGGCTCCTCCATCTCTTCAGTCCATATGGCCCCTGGGGCATCAAATAGGGTGCCTGTGCCTCCTCCTTCTCAGGGTGGGGAATTCACTGACAGCCCTTCCCACCTGAGGATGCCTTCTTTAACCACATCTATTTAACTCTCTGCTTGCCTGTGTTTCTGTTTCTAGTTGAATTTCAGTCATCATCACACAACACTTCCCTGGACACACATCTTGGCAGCTCGGTCACCCTTGACTGCCACTTTGCCTTGGCTCCCAGCTCCTCACTCTCTTCCCTGGTGTGGAGGAAGCAGCACCGAGGCAGTGGCCAGAGCATTTTCCAGTACCAGGTGGGGAGCACAGGACCATCAGCCCGACCAAGAGTCCGTGTGGATGTGGTGGAGCTGCTGAAGACTGGAGATGCATCGCTTAACCTGCAAGGAGTGAGTGTGGGAGATGAAGGGACGTACATCTGTTTGGTGTCCACTCTGCTGCACCAGGCCCAGCACATCATCCAGCTGCATGTGACCGGTGAGGAAAGGAAATACCTGGAAGCAACAGCAGTCCCATGTCCCCAGGCAATGAAACTTTACCCTGCATCCTTACTTCGTTGTTCCCAACACTCATCATCACAGGCAGCTAGTCTTCTCATTCTTGTGGACAGGGGCTTTTGCTAATAATAAGTCAATTTCCTGTTTATCTCCTCCAGAGCCTCCAAGAGTTCATGTCATTCCAGAAGTGGTGTCATTTGACAGAGATGTGACAACTACTCTGACCTGCAACATTGCTGGCTATTACCCTCTGGATGTCTCGGTGAGGTGGACACAGAAGACTCCTGAAGATGATGTGGAAGTCCCTCTTTCAAATGCATATTTCTCCAGCCACCGGCAAAGCCAAGATGGCACCTACAGCATCACCTCTTACCTCAGCATCAGCTCAGCCACAGCACGGGCACCAGCCACCTACAGCTGCCATGTTTCACATGTGGCCCTGTCAGAACCCATCTCTGTGAGTGCCCATCTTAAGGCAGCAGGTATGTGTCAGGGGCAAAAGGGGAGTTCTTCATCCTGCCCAGCCCTCCTCCCACCTCATCTACCCAATGCAGAGATCAAAGCCTTCAAGTCACACCACACGTGCCTGTTTCTTCCTGCTATCCTTCTGGTGTCCTCTCATGCCCATCCTATCTACCCTGCTCTTCACTTTCACTTCCTCAGCCTTTATTTCACTCTCTGAAGCTTTTGGAGGAGCAAATATATCATTTCCTTTAGGAGAAAAGAGATTTTATGACTGAAAGTGGAGCAACAGAGCAAAAGTTTATAGTACATGGGCTGGACCCCACTGGAGAGGCACAGCCATGCCCCAAGAAGTTAGACACCCATCTGGGCTTCATGTTCAGCTGGAGACTGATGTTGCTCGATCATGGCAGCAAGAAGTCCTTCCCCCTTGTCATGGATTAGGGTCAGGGCAGGCCCTTAGACCTATAACAGACACTCTATGTTAACTCCCCTCCCTCCCCAAAGGGGAGGAGAAAGGGAATAAGGGAGAGAGACTCAGCAATTAGAAAAGGAAACCAGAACAGCTTTAATGAAAATAATAATAATAAAAATGAACATAATAATAAAAATGAAAATATATACAAAACCAGTATCAAACCCACACCCCCAGCAGCAATTACATCACTGTCATCACTGATGCTGTGGAGCAGGCACCAGGAGAGTCCAAGACTGGGCCCCGCAGCAGACAGGAGCTGTGTTCAGCAGCTGGATTCTGGTACTGGGTTCAGGAACACAGGTCAGGACTGAAGGCAGAATGGACAGAGTCTTCCTCGGATGCTCCAAGGAAGAAACCAGAAGAGGACCTGAACCAAGCCAAGCAAAGCTGGCAAAGCAGGACAAGAGGGCAAAGAGAGGCAAGACCCTCCTGATCCCTCAGCTTTACACTGAATATGATGTCTATGGGATGGAATCCCTCGTTGGTCAGTTTAGGGTCACCTGTCCCGGCTGCTCCTCCCTGCAGGTGCAGCCCTTTACTCTCTGCACCTCTAACGTGGTGCACGAGATCTAACAGTGCCTTGGTCTTCACACCACTCCTTGGTACTGACTCTAAACATGGAGAGTTATCACTGCCAGCAGCAGACACTGCCTGAGAAAACATGCTGCTAACTTCAGACAGTGCAGTTATTTCAAAGAACTGAGCTGGAAAGTGAAATCACTGAACAGAATTCATTCTGTTCTCACTCAAACCAGGACACCCCTGTTGGAGCTGTTTGGGTTCTCAATCTCAATGCTGATGGGGTTCTCACTCTCCTTTCTGATGGGACCTTACTGGGTCTCCTCCTGACCCAGCAGGGAAAAGCAGGCAAAAGTTTAACAACACATCAGTCCAGACAGTATAACTGGCCTTGGGTTTGTGTGGCTTTAGCTCAATTTGTCATGTTACATCTCTGTACCTGATAAGACCATGCACACACACAATTGCTGGGGTAGCTCATTTCACTGTGGTAACTTGCTGATCCAACATCACTGATCCTCCTCTTCTTTTGCAGAGCAAACAGGATCAGAAGGACTGATGGGGGTTTTCATTGCTACTGTCATTTTCATTGTTGTTCTCTTCCTTGTGCTCAGGAGAAGAGCAGGTAGGAATTTAAAATGTGAAACCACTTCCCCTGTGGGCGAGATGCAGCAAGGAGCATCTTCCCCTCCCCTGCAGTCTCATTCAGAAGAGATGGAGGTCAAGGGTATCCCAGGGTCCTGAAGGGAGAGGTGGGGAGTGGGTGAGTTGGAGACCTACTTGTGGTGGAAGGCAGCATGAGGTGACGTTTTGCACTGCGTTGATCTTCCTGCATCTTACTTTTCTTTTCTTTTGTTCTCTCCTTTTCAGCTAAGCCAAAGTCCGAGAAACTTGTAAGGGCTTCAGAATAGAGGAAACCCTTCTGTCACCCACCTGCAGTCCATCGTCTCCTGTCCCTTGACATATCCTACTGAGGAGAGCCAGCCCTGCCTGAATAATACCAGAACTATAGGCCAGTATGGGAGGGGTAGGGCTTCCCTTGGTGGAGGAGCTGAGTGACCATTCAGAGGTGGACTCACAGCACAACATGTCTTTATCTTGGGAGGACCACCTAGACAGCCTTAGCTCTTTGCTGGGATGATGCATTACAGGCCACATACATCAGTTTTAGAAATGACTCTTTTCCAGTTTCAGTGAAAATTAAACTGTGTATAGGTGAGTGTTTGTATGACTATCTATGGATGTGTATGTGCAGATATAGGTATGCATGAGTACATGTTGCAAGTAGGTATACTGCATTTACGTGCATATGCAGGTATGTATCTGTAAATGTCTATAGGTACAATTGGTTAATGCCTATGAGGCAGGTGTTTAAGATATTTACGTCTCTGTGTGTTTTAACTGAAGGTGTGCAAATGTGTAGGCAAAATTGATACTTCAGAATGGTAACTCCTCAAACAGAGGGAGTTATGGATTAAAAAGATCAGAAATTGAGCAATCAGAAGAATACTGCTCTCCAGGGGAAAGCTGTGATAAAAGTGTTAATAGAAATTTCTCTGCTAGAACTTTACAAGGTGGAGAAGATCTGTGGTTCTGTAGCTGTCAGAAAAGAGACATGATGAAACACTTTTCCTGCCTAACAGGGCATTTGAAGGTAACTTGTATGTAACCAACGGGAGAAAACAAAACAAAACAAAACAACAAAGAGGAGGAAGGTGTGGATGGAAAGGAGGTGTATGGCACACAATAAAAGTGAGAATTTATGAAGCCTACAAGGTGATACAAAGTGTTCAGAATAATCTGGAAAATCTGGAGTGCTAATGGCACTTGGAAGAAGTTTTTTCAGAATACATTGAAACCCATGACATTTTAGCAATGCCGTCTTACTGGGTGGATATACGTAAAACCATTGATAGACAAGATTTTTGATGGGGGCTTTTTGATACAAAGAAGATAGTTATTTGTATATAAAGAGAAAGAAAGAGAATTGTGCATTCAGACTACTATGTGAGGATGGTAAACAACTTCCTATTTTCAAACCAAGGAAGGTGTTAACAGTATCTATTAAACATAAGTATGTTCTGATCAGTAGAACAGAGAAAACCCAAGATCTTGGAAGAGCATGTTGTGCCAGTGTTCAGAGAGAAAGTGAGATTACACCCACCGACTATTAGATGGTTCTGTAGTAGTAAAACAGGTAAAAGAGTATGAAGTTATTACAAGTTACCTAACGAAGTCTTCAACAATGAAAATAATACTTTAGTATGATTAAAAAAAAAAAAAGGTGAGAAACAAACCCAACTTAATTCTTTGACAAATTAAGACATTTGGTTGATAAAAACATTGATGCAGATTTAACAAACGAGGAAGTTTGTACATGCTGAAGAAACAGTAATAGTGCATGTGTACATCATAATTTGCATTAATTACTAGCTAACAGACAAATGGCAAAAATTCATTGTCCAAAAAAAGAAGCTGCAGTCACCGCTGAAAGTGTGTGCCTCTGCAAGAATTGTGCTGCTAAATATTTGCATCAGGAAATACAATTGTAAAAAATATTGCTGATAAAATTTGCAAATGGCAAGATCAGCAGCTAAAGTGGAGGAAGTCCTTCAGATCAACACAAGTCACCTGGTCATCTGATAAGAGACTCAGATAAGAGAAGATGCTCCGTAATGCCAGTGGAGTCTCCTCTGGTACTGGACCACCATGCTGTTTCAATGCTGTTGATCCACAAATCCCTATCAGTTGCCTGACCTGTGGGAACATGTAAGAGTCACCATGGACAGAACATAACTGCTGCTGGAAGCAGTTTTTGCTTGTATCGTTTCCTCTTCATTTTGATGTGTTACCAGTAAATAAGTATCTTTAGCTCCAATGGATGTCATCTTCTGTCTGTGCACCTTGCACACGGCTCTGTGGAGTCAAGTCTACTGTGTGGTTCCACAGCTGATGAACAGATGGACTGAGCCTTGTGCAGAGGAGGAAACCACCTGTGAGTCAGGAAGAGGGGTTCCAAAGGACCCTTGGTGTCAGTAACAGTCCCCTCACTCCCAGAGGCTGCTACTCTGGAGGAGGACTCATGGAAGCTTTTTGTACTGCCTGCTGTATTCAAAGATACCCTTAGATAATGGACAGGTATTTGACAGCTGGCTCCTGTGCAGCCAGGGGAGAAGGAAAAGCTGCCAAGATCAGGAACCTCATTGGCAACCACTGGAGAAGTCACTGTCACCTGTGACTGGCAGCACTGAGATGGAAGCCCAGTAAAACCTGAAGCTGCAACACCCGCTGGCAGTGCAGGTGCCCACATGTTTTTTTTATTATGTTGGAAGCTTGGAGGTGGTCCAGAGCAAAATGACAGGACCAATTAGGAAAGTCAGAAAATGCCTTGCAGAGGGCGCTTTGAGGCATTACTCTGGTCTTACTAAACCAGTATGTCTCAATTGCACCACGGAAAACACAGAGTACTGGTGGCACCATAACTTGCAGAAAAAAGCACAGTAAGAAGCAACAGCTGCAAGTCACATTTAGGCACGTTCAGAGTAGCATAAGAAATAATATACTCAACAGTGAGAATGATTGTCCTAGCCATCTGTCAATGAAAATGGTAGATTATATCTCATGGTCTTCAAATAAAGGCCAGGTTACCTTTTCCAAGCTGTTCTTTAATAATAATATTACAAAAAGTTAGTGGCATCAGTGAAAAGAGACACTGGGTAAAATTCCGAGGCCTGTGTTACACATGAATTGAGAGATGGTGGTTTGACTGCCTTTTTTGGCTAATAAACTGACATAAAGGAAAGAAAAATTAATGGAGAGATGGAAGAAATGCATTAGGAGTGGCCATATTCCTCCTAAGGAGAAATATACCATAGCACTTCCAATACTTTTTCAGCACGTTTTCAATACCACATTAGAAGTTTTGGCTTGTCCATATTAACAATACAATGCAGCCACAGCCCTAAAGAATCTTGTGTTGCCTGAAGTACAAAGAACTTAATCTTATGTTTTGCAGGTTAACAAAATCCATATAACGTTTCATGTCTTACATTAAATAATTCTCCTAAAGAACCAGTTAAACCCACCCACATTTAATATTTAGTTGTATTATTGTAGTATTTATTTGTACTGACACAGTGTATCTTAGAACAGGTGCTCCTGGGCACCTTCTTGTAGTCTTTGAGTTATCTCATACTGATGTACAAGCATATATGTGAAAGGTGTTATAATGGTTAAATGTTTTAAGATTCTGATTTGAAAGAGAAAGAACAAATGCAGAAGGAAGATCCAGGGACAGATGAGCACCAAATTCTTCAGTAAATTGGTTGACCTTCATAGGGAAGGGGTATTTTTCTTTGTTGCTTTCTACAGACAGTGTCTGTGAATGCAGATTGGCACCATATTATTTAGCACATTGCTGACTGTGTTTCAGCTTGTGAGCACTGGCATCTACTGGCAAGTCTGAACACCCTCCAGAGCTCATAAGAAGGGGATGGAGGCCACTGGGAAAACCAGAAGATGCATTTGGTGCAGGGCCTGGAGCAGAGTTTACTGGAGGGTATGAACAGACACTGTGCAGCTGGCGGGTTTGGTTCAACTCTTTTATCTCTGAACTTGCCTTCCTGACATCCATGAACTCTGCTTTTTCCTATCCAGTGGCTCACATTTAGACTCCTTCTGTTTCACTGTCTTGGTTGTCGTGTCAGAGATGGGCAAATGTGAAACTATTGTACTCCTTCCATTTCAGAATGGCACTGCAGGGCTCATTCTCCCATATGCATCTCAGGTTGCCTTAGAAACCTAAGCTTAGGCACTTGGACCATTCCCTAGGTGCCCAAGTGCTACCTAAGAGGATCCTCAGCATCTTACCCTGTTCAGTTCCTCCAGATACTCTACTACAGCTTAGTAGCATGTTTAGGGACTCATCCAAAATCTAAAATTCACAGCTGTCTGAAACTTGATCCTTGATTTAAAATTAATTCCCTAAACCTTTTCCAGTCATCATAATATAATCTGCTGCTGTCTAGCCTTTGTGCCATCATTAACAATTTGTGAGGGTATAAAAAAGGTCAGAAAAAAGCCTTTTTTATCACTTTGCACTGCAGCATGCAAATGACAGTACCGTGGTGAATCAGCTGCTCTCTAAATTTCATATGGGCTTGTGAAGGTTTAGGGTGGGATCAGCTACTAGACAAATGACAGATGCTATTATTCCCTCTCCCTTCCCAAAGGGGAAGAGAAAGGGAATAAGGGAGAGACACAGGTTAGAAAACTAAACCAGCTTTAGTGAAATAATAAAATGGAATATATACAAATATATACAGAACCAGTATTGAACCCAACCTCCCTGATGGCAATTACATCACTGTCACCACTGATACTGTGGAGCAGGCACTGGGGAAGTCCCAGATGGGACTCATCAGCAGATGGGAACAGGATTCAGAAGCTGGATTCTGGAACTGGATTCAGGAACACACAGATGAGGATCAAAGGCAGAATGGACAGTCCTCCTTGAATGCTGGTCATTGAAGAAGAGAGTTTGACCCTCATGATCCCTCAGCTCTATACTGAATATGATGTCTATGGGATGGAATCCCTCGCTGGTCAGTTTGGGGTCACCTGTCCTGGTTGCTCCTCCCTGCAGGTCCAGCCTTTTACTTTCTGTACCCCCCAACATGGCACACAAGATCCAGCAGTGGCCTTGGTCTGCACACCACTCCTTGGTACTGACTCTAACCATGGGGTGTTACCACTGCTAGAATCAGACACTGCCTGAGAAAACATGCTGCTAACTTCAGGCAGTGCAGTGACAGAAGAACTGAGCTGAAAAATAAAATCTCTGCACAGAATTAGTTCTGTTCTCACTCAAACCAGGACAGGGTTTGATGCTGGGAGCCCTCAGTAATGAAACTGGTGGCAAATATAGTGATAATATGCAATTTTCTCTATGAAAACCAAAGTCTTAGCTAATTAAGGTACACTCAATAATTCTATTTCTCATAATGCATAATTTCACTATTTCTCACAGCACACAATTAGAGTGTTACAAGTTGTGAAAATCCTGTGACTTGTAGGAAGGCTTCTTCCTGATCCAGAGAAAATTAAATACAGGTCACTGTAAGTGACCAAACTATTTTTTACCTGCATGATTGCTGCAAGTTAAAACACGTGACATAAAGGAATGCGTGAGGTTAAGACCATACCATCATTGCTCTGTCTTTTAACTCAAGAAGAGTGGAGTTTCTTGAGGAACAGAACTCTTGGCTTTGCTTCCATGTTTTCTTCTGCTTTGAAATGTAATAGCACTTGTCAGTGCCACTATTGTGCTAGTGGAGCTCACTGGACAGAGAACATGCTTTGTTTCTAGAAATCAGAGAAGGTATGCAGACCTGTGAGGAGTACAGGTGAGGAATACCACTGGCTTGACAGAGAAAAGATTAAGGGAAGCCATGAGTCATCAGGGCTCTTGAGGGGCAAGAGGCAAGTTGTTTTTCACGTTAGTGTACACATATCCACATCTCAAATACAACCATAGTTAAAAATAGACATGAGCCAATCAGATCTTTTCCCTGGGCTTTTATAGTCTCTCAGTCAAAGGGCTCTGAAATGGAGGTGTCTTGTGTTTATTTACATAACAACCACATTTTCCATTTTTCTCCTTCCCCTTCACAATGTTTCCCCCATTTCCTGCAGCTTATTTCTCAGGATCCTTGGAAACCTGAAAAAACCAAGGTCATCAAAGGGCATGCTTATCAAAGATTGTTTTTAAAAACTGTAGCTTTAATTTGTAGCTTTTGGCACCTTTTTTTTTGTTTTTTTTTTTTTTGGTCTACTTCATTTGTATGTCCACCATTGTGTGTATGTCTTGTATGCCACTGTAAAAGGTCACTGGGAAGGGGAAAGCATCTGCACCCTTTGACATCTGGACAGAGCTACAGATGAGTTTATCTGGGATTGGTGATAGTCCAACTTTGAATGGTGAGGGGGAAAGAGTGGGTGTCAAACTAGAAACATGAAGAATTGCCTTTGACCTAACATTTTTGAGATGCCATGGACCACCCTGAGTGTTGGTCCTGGGCGCTAGCAACTGTTTCCCTCCTGCCAAAAAGAAGCCAGGAGGACTTTCTATCTCTGCATCCAAATGTATGGAAGGATACATACTGTTTGATGCCATGACTTGGTACATTTCTGAAGTCAGGATTGCTTTCCCTGAAAGAAGTTTGCAATCCAAGAAACAGAGGGAAGTGTAACTGTGAAATATTCCGGTAATAGTCACAGGGGGGCACCATTATCCGGACAGTGTGGCTAAATAGGTGAGCTAACTGAAACCCAAGCATTTCAGAAATGAGTTAGGGTTAGGATTAGGATTAGTCGTCGTTTAGGGTTAGGGCTATGGTTAGGGTTAGGTTTTAGGGTAAGGGTTAGGGTTAGTTTTAGGGGTTGGGGTTAGGGTTAAGGTTTGGGTTAGGATCATTATGATTCAGGTTAGAAATCAGGTGTTAGGGGCTGAGATATGTTTAGGGTTTTGGTTCAGGAGTAGGGTTTGTCTTAGGTTTAGGGTTTAGGTTTTTGCTTAGGTATAGGGATAGGATTGGGGACTACGGATAAATTTTGGTTCATTTGGCATTCACAGCTGAAGGATATCTTCTGTGATACATGCACAAGCCATTACAGGGATGCCTGTGCTCTAGAGCAAATGTTATTACCACAGTTTGGGAACCCTATGGCCCACGTTCCATGTTTGTGTGTTGGGTACTCCAGCCTACTAGTGTATTAAAACAGTCAACAAGACATCAAAAGCATCTCCTGAATGTTTAATCCTCATCATGTGTGTTCTCTTACAGCTGTACAGTTATGAAATGACAATGCTATGAGGACTGTATCAGTGGAAGTCGGTAGAGGAGCCGTATCTTTACGTGCTTGCCTTCTTATTCTGCTTTTTTTCTTGGCCATCACTTTTGGCCATTTTGTCTATGTGTTGGTTAAGACAGAGTAATCATTTGGTAGCTTTGGATCTGGAATGAAAGTCTTGGGTTGCTCCCAGAGCATGTCATCATGCCTGCTTCCTTACTATGAAGATACTTTGAAGTATGTCTAAAAAAGAATGAAAACAGGGAAATGTATTATGTCTGATCCAACGTATTTAAATTCCGATGTGATAGTGCTCAAAGACAAAAAATTCCAACCTTGCAGAATGTCTTTTAGATTTTCATAATCATTTTGGTCTGACAAACCAGTCCTTCTGCCAGTGGTTGTTACCTCGCTGTAATTGGATGGCGGACTTTTCACAGATACAGCCTTGCTTGTATGAACAAAAAGTGCTGTCAACGTAACTATAAGAAAAATATGCACAGTACTTGGGGTTGTCAGCCTGTACCCTAGGAAGGAAAAATCTTTATTGTTACATCTCATCTCATTACTTTGTGGCTTTCACAAAGGATATACACCTCCAACAAAGAAAGCAAGCATTCAGTGACATTGTGCACCAGCTCCTAGGAGCCTGACCCTGTCCTGAACAACAAGCACCCTCAGCAGATTCTTAAGGGTGGATTGTAAACCAGTTCTTGTACCTGACAGTAAGAAACACCAACTCCAGGGTACCATCTGGAGGGTGTCAGTGACTGTTTCAACAGAAATGTTAAGAGGGGACTGCCCAGTAATGAAAAAAAAATGTTGGCAAAGCGTGTTTGAAAGCAAGATGAAAAATACCTTGTATTTCTGAAATAACATGTTAACAAAAAGTGAAATGATTCCAGGAAATAAATACTGTGTTATGTAAAAATAAAAGAATATAAAATCAAAAGCATGAAATGAAACACCTTTCCATTGCAGTTTTTTTCCTTGTGTCCTCACTGAAACAACATGTCAAATACAATAAAAATATATGACATTTATGGTCAATCTGAAACCAAATTGTGGAAATAAACTTTTGGGTGCTTTCTGGTTTTGCCCAATAATAATGCCTCAGTCACCTTCCCAGCAGTTCTGGGTGAGGTCAAGAAAAATCTGAAATGGAAAAGTGAGACCCAGAACACAGAATCACAGAATCATTATGGTTGGAAAAGACTTAAGATCATCAAGTCCAACCATTAAACACAGAGAAAGCTGCATGAAATTTGGCTGTTCAATGTGACCTTTTCATCAGAGAAACTGGGAGTTGCGTGTGGGTGAGGGACATCTTTATGTAGTGTGGGAAAGCTGCCCACTTACCAAGACTTTTGTTCTTCTGTAAGAGTTGTGTTGTCTACCCAATACCAGCCGTTCTGTTCATATCTAAATGTTAATCCAACCCAGTATGCGGCTCTAGGAAGATTTTTTACCAATTCCTATGCAGAGTAAGAACAATTCAAATTAGATATTCAGGGAGGTATTAAAACAAAGTAAATATTTAGGCTCAGAAGTTGAAAGCACTGATGTAAATTGCATAAAAAACATACCACAAATTGTTAACCTGTCAGGACAAGTTCTGCACTTAAAAGAAAAGCCTAGTATCAAAGAAGACATGACAGTAGAGCTGTTTTTAATCAGAGAGAAGATAGACTTCTAGCTCAGAAGAACAATGTCACACTGACCAACCCAATTTAAATGCTCTGAGTGAAACACTGGATCATTCCTCCCACCCTTTAGTCATGAATCATTCCTACCGCTTTACTCTGTCCTTAGCACTTATCAACAGCAAAAAGGAAGCCTCTTCAAGTAGCTGTTGGGGTTGATTTGTTGAACCTTCGCACTTGGCTCTAGCATCATTAACTTATTTGCAAAAGCTGGATGATGACAAGTAGAGGAGTTAAGCATTTAGCAATAGTCTGTTCTTAAAAAATGCTCTGAGCAGAACAGGTATGAAGGTAAATTTGAATAACGCTGCACTTTTACCACTACTACTTGAGGGGAATCTCTAAATATGTGAAGTCAAGTTTTCTGTTGTTCTTTTCCTTCCTTCCTTTATCATTGTCACTCCAAATGCACTTCTCAATTTTCTTTTTTCCTCATGCCTCACGATGCTGTGATGGCTACACGATGGATGCAGCAGACTGTACCTCACCATCGCTGTCGCCAGTTTGGGAGGGTGAGAATAAAGCTGCTCTCCTTTACTTCTGGGAGAAACCTTATAACCTGCAGCTCAGTGAGAGGAAAAATGGCTTTTGTAGAGTGCTGGAGAACAGGCATGCCTGTCCCTGACTAGGAGCTCTTGGGACATCTTTTCTGCCTTCAGTCGTCCAATATGTCTACTGACATCCAGAGGCAAAAGCATTATTTCAGTCTGCATCTGGCATTTTCTCTTCCCCAAGTTTAGTCCAGATTTCAGCAACTTGATGCCAAGTGGTTTAATTTTGATGGAAAAGATGAGAACAACTTTAGTGGGAAGAAGCTCTAGAAAATGGGAAGGACTATGGTTTGCCTGTGGGTAGACCAGGTTAAAGAAGATTTTCACACTAATATCTTACCAAATCCTTGTATGGATACATAATACTTGTTAAATTAGTGAAAACATTGACCATGACAAAACAGTCATGATCCCACTTTCAGCAGTCATCCCAGGAAGTAGCCAGGGGAAGCCAAGGCAAGATTTGCTGTCTCTGACTGCCAGCCACTCAAAGGGCTGCACTTTGAGTGGCAATGACCAGTCCTGTGCTGCCAAGGACTGCCAAGGACAACCTAATCACTGTAGAAAAGCTCCTGCTCACAGAGCCATTTAAGAAAATTGTGTGTGAGGTGAGTAGCTGGGAGGGTACATGAACTTCCTCCATGCTAAACAGAGTGAGAAACAAGTCCATACCAGCTTTGTTTTGTCTTTTATCAGAAGAAGAGTAGAGTTTTGTGAGGAACAAAACTGGTCACTCTGTTCCCATGACCTCTTTTCTTCAGAGCTGTAGTAACAAGTATCACCACCTTTCCACTTCCAGTTTGCAGGGCAGAGTACACATTTCTGGCCTGGAAAAGGAAAACCATTACTCTGTTTCTGTTCCCAGGTTGTTCTTCATAGATCACCACTGATGGCCTGTGATGACAGGATCCACAGTGCCTGAGGATGTTTGAGATGGTCCTCATTCAGTCAAAATCTCACTGTGGTCCCAGAAGGTTCAGATAATGTCAGAGAAGAAAACTGAATCACCCCCTTTTCTCTCCCAGTGAGGAGGTTCAGGTGTTGCAAATGGGATTCATTTTACCTCATTTTAGGGTTCTACAAAGGTGACATGAGTCAACCCATGCGGATTCCCATTTATTCAATGGACAGAAGTAGGTGTGTCTCACATGTGTTTTTCCTGTAATTTCAGGTGTCCTTCTTGGGAAGAAACAGACTGTATCCTTGCACTACCAATTGCTCTTCATTAACTGAAGGGGAGAGCTAGACAGTTTACTTGTCTGTAGAACAATATCTGCACAAACGAAATCCCCTTTCCCAACAGTCACAATAGGATCCCTTTTCCCCTGTGTCCCTACTCCTCAGAATATAGTTTCTGAAGAGAACTCTGTCTGGCTCACTGTCAGATGCTACTTAAATAACTGAGCTGGAGCAGACTGATTTCAGGAACACCCCTTCACTCTACACAGTCAGGAGATGGGGAGCAAACCCACAGGCTGGTTTAGCTATGCGTCACCACACATCACTTCTGACTGTAGGAGAATCCCGACTCACCTGGGTCAGTAGCAGCACACTGCCCTGTGTGTGGACTGCTGTTCACATAGAGTGCTGTAAGTTATTTAATTATTAGGCACCACTGTAAAATTGTCAATTAGGTGCAGATGAGCATGTTGTAGAGATCCTTAAACTAGTGCTGATGGGAACTGGCATGTCCAGAACCTTTTCTTACAGAAATTAAATCCTGAAACCTTGGTATTGCTTCCTGGTCCCAAACCAGTGCACATATGGCCAGTATGAGAACCTCTCTCCAGTCACTGCATGAGGCAGACATGCTTATTGCCTACTTTGTAGGTGGTCATATTTGAGAAGACACACATTCACCTGAGGAGGCAGACCAGAGTAGACACAGAAGACCCATCTCATTTCCTTCCCTGCCATGTTGAAAGATAAGCTCTCATTAAAACTTGATTTACCATTATTTTTAAGGTACTTTTCCCCTTCCAAGCACAGCTGATTTCCTATTGCTCGCAGCATATTTGAGAAATTTTCATGCAGTTCGTTCTTTGTCATGTTGAGGACTCTAAGTTGTGTCCTGTAGTCCTTGGGAATCTGGAAAACTAAAAGTCACGATAAGACATTTTCCAGTGCTGTCCTTCAGAAAGGGTGGGACACAGATAGGGAATGTTTTAGCAGATCATTAGGGATAAAAAAACCAACCCTTGGGATACAAGTTATTAATCCCTGAACAGTTGCATGTAAGAGCTGTTGAGATGGAGAACATCTGAACAGTGTATTTCTTATTATTTGAGTGTGAGTGAACGGCAGAATTAAAGTGTCACTTTTTATATTTCCTTTCTTTCTCTTATGTTGGTTTCCAGTCTGTGTTTTTTTCCTAAAACCGTGAACTGCAGTTCGAGATCACAGCAGAATCATTGTGTGTGGGAAGTAATGGGCACAACCAGATCACAGCAGAATCATTGTGGGTGGGAAGTAATGGGCACAACCTGTTTACCATGACACAAAGCTTTTCCCTTCCCTTCAGATTGAGCATTATCAAAGGGGAATTCATTTGATTGTTGTTGGTCAGTACAGCAGGATTATGGACACAGTTTTTCAGAGACCAGCCAACAGCAGCCAGAGCAAGCAGTAAATCTCCTGCTCCACCCTCTTCCAGCTCCCCTCCATGTTGCTCATTTCTAGCCTCATCACATCAAGAAGAGTACAAAGGTGCTGTGGCAAGAGAAAATCTAGATTGCCGGGTTGCCTGGTCTAAGCTGAACCAGAAATTGCACCTGAAGGAGATGTCACTCTGTTGTTATTCAGTAGCTTGAGCCCCCCAGCAAACAGAAATGCATTATTACTTACGTAAAACTGCCAGGACTACCAGTGCCGTCAGCGATACCAGGCACAGCGTCAACAAAATCAGGACTACTGGCCAGGAAGAGCGTGATGAAGTAGGAGGCCCTGTGGGGAATTCAGTCATGAAATGGAGGTACAGTACTAAGAGAACAGTGAACACATTATCCTCATTAAACTGCATCATCTTTGAGGTTCATTGGTCAAAAAATAATCTCTTTTACTCTATGTTTGTATATTCCTGCTTCAGAGTCTCTGCTCAGAGCAAAAGCTGCCCAAACACAGTAAGAGAGTGAGAAATCACAACAGCTCAGTGGACGGTGTGGACAGCCTTGGTCCTTTCAAAGGCCATAGGCTGTGTCAAGAAAGATATTGAGAAAGCAAGATATTGGAAAATCTAGAAAGTTGATTGCTCAAAGCTGAAACCAAATGCGCACTGCATGGTTGTGGCCATGTGTGATGTGTGCATATATCTGTGGTAGTCTGGTTAATTTGAGTGCTAAAATAAACTCCTCTGGTACATCATGGTAGAGATTTCCAGCTAGGAATTCATAGAGAATTCTTCTGTAATAAGAGTTACAGTCTAGATACAGAAGTGAGCATTCAATGAGAAGAGAAAGGAACAATCTTTTCCTGAGCAAAAGATATTTTAAGCATATGGATCATACAAAAGAGACCCTGTTTATTGAAGCTGGAAGGTTCATTGAATCATAGAATGGCTTGACTTCAAAGGGACCTTAAAGATCATCTGGATCCAACCCTGCTTCCATGGGCAGGGACACCTCCCACTCAACCAGATTGCTGAAAGCCCCATCCAACCTGACGAATGCTTCAGGGATGGGCCACTAACAACCTGCCTGGGCAACCTGTTCCAGTGCTTCACCACCCTCCTGGTGAAGATTTTCTTCCTTACATCAAATCTAAATCTACCTGCTTTCAGTTTAAAGCCATCACCTATGTGGTGTCCTATCACCACATGCCCTGTGAAAAGTCCCCCTCCATAATGTCCTTGTAAGATGCACTACAGGAAGGTGAAAAAGCATTCAGTTTGTCAGGGAAGCACTAAATCTCAGGCAAATATTATAGTCGCCACTATATGGACTTTGTGGAGAAATTTAGTGTGTTAGGCTGAAGGAAACTATGCAGTGTGCCTCTCTTACAAATAACCTGTGGTCTTGATCTGTGGTAAAGGAATCCTGAGCATAGGGATTGCTTGTACAAGATGTCACTCTATAGAAATCTGATCTCGCTCTATAGAAACTCAAGTTGATGAATATTCAGGTGAAACAAGATTGATGATGTTGTTGTGGACTGGGACACAGATCACTGCTGGCTTATATTCATCCTCCCATTTACCATAAACCTCAGGTCCTTTTCAGCCTCCACAGACAACCTTAGCACACAACAACTTGTGGAGCTTCATGGGTTTTCTGCTCATCCAGTCCTCAAGTTTCTCAAGGTTTCTCTGTTTTGAAGCTCTCCCACTTGGTAGCATCAGCCACTGCCCCTAATTTAATATCATTATAAATTTGCTGAAGACACCATTTGTGTAATTGTTCAGGTCATTGCTGAAGGTATCAAACAATCTGGGCTGAATATCAACCCCTGAGGGATCCCTGGGGGACTCTGTCACCAAAGAGATGTTGAGCCATTAGTTAGTCTCCTTTGAGCCTGGTAGTCCAGACAGTTTTCAGTCTACCTAACAGTCCACCATCCAGCCCATAACTTCCTCAGCTTTAAAAATGACAATGCCCTAAGAGAACTGACAAAACCCTGGTTGATGCCACTCTCCCTACACTTGCATTTCAACACAGAATGCAACCCCAGCCTAAGGAAGTACGCTAACTGCTTGGTGTTGCATAAACCAGAAACCGAAAGCCCTTCGTCTGCCTTCTGCATTAATTTCCAAAGTCTGATCTCACAGGCATACAACAGAGAGAGATGAAGCCTGCACAGGAGAATCACATATGTTATAGATCCTAACATGACTTAAGGATACATTGAATGCTGGGACATACGGATTTTTTAAGGTCAAAGTGCTTCTGCATGTGCTCTGAAGCTGAATATTAGGTGCCTGGAGAACTTCAGTAATAGAAATGGGACTCTCTATGGCAGGCTGCTAAATAGGCTTATACAAATAGGAGCTAAACATAAACTGTGAAACATAAATTGTTCCCACTCCTACAAAGTCACAGCCCCAAGCTGAAGAATGGCAGCATTACGGTCAACATTTCCTGGAGCTTTTAGATGAGAAGAGACAAAGACTTTGTAGATTGAAACTGAGATTTTATAAACAAATAAAAACCCAAATTTTGGGCAGCAATATAGAACAAACAGTAGTTTTATCTTTGGCTGTTCTAATTAATGTATTTCCTCAAGAGTTTCTTTAGGTAATGAATATTGGATATATGAATATACCTCTGCCATACTTTGTAACCTCACACTGCTTCTTCTACATCTAGCACAGCTGAAGGAGCTTTGGGCTGAGTCCCCCTTCCTGTACAGTACTCCTGTTGTCCTAGAACAGTTACATTTATTCATTATTTTTACATTACGACTTTTTCAATTTGATGTTGGTGAAATAATGCTCAGACTGTGCTGTGCCCTCTCAGAATGGTGCTTTCTCATAAAAAAACCCCACACTTTTTCTATCCTGGGATGTAGAAACAGGACATCTGGAGTTGTGTGAGGATATTTGTGTCATTGGATGTTAAAGAAGCTCTGAGCTTAATGCAAAGACAGATCAGATTTTTTTTTTTTATTTTTTTTCCCCTTAGTCCCTGAATAATACCTTGGCAATGCTTAAAACCATAACTTAAAACAACAATGTTCAAAAAACCAGAACTTATGTTCAAAAAACCAGAACTTATGTTCGAAAAACATAACAATGTTTAAAACCACCACTTGTTCATATAGAATTTCTCAGGGTGTTTCTTCCCAATCACAAGCAAGTTCTTCTCGTTTCTAAACCTCTGCTCCAGAGCCTAACCCCACAAACATCTATCACTTTTATGTTCTTTTTACCCATGAGTTGCACCACACAAATCTAGAGCTCAATTTATCACAAATTAAGCAAAATTACTTTAAAATTACTATTTAAAATAGAGCATTTAAAATGCATTCAGCCTTTTAACAGATACAGCCATTTCAAAGATCAGTGTCTTAATTAAGGTTAGAACTTCAGAAATGAAATAAAGCGAGTCAGTTAAAACTAATTCAGTTCTAAGCTTGAATGCAAATGCATGGAGAAATTAAATGGAACGGAGCCACTTAAAAAAAAAAAATTGCTAGCTTGCATTTGAGGTTTAGACAATTAGTATAACACTCAGTAATATGCTTTTCCATGGAAGAATAAGATCAGTAGCTTGGGTATACATTTCAAACTCTAAAAAATTCAGGCAGAAATGACAGCAACAAAACCCCAGGATACCTTTATAACTAGTATAACTTTTCTGATAGTAACACAGCTAACAAAGTCCCCTTGAGCACATAATTTAAAGTATTTCCTGTTCCATTTACTTTAGGAAGAATAAATCATAAAAGCTTCATGGATACCACACCTTTTTCCTTTTTATCTTCCGGCTCTGTGATATTACACAGTTCATGGCTGTTTTCAAATTTCAGATTAGCATATGTTATTTCTTCTGTCATAGCTGGCAAAAAGAAAGATGTCAGAACAGCAAGGTAGAAAGAGATCCAGCATTTGCAGCTAGTAAGCTTGGAAGAAAATCTGCTCTTTTGTGAGGTTTCCTTGTATTAGCAGTGTCACAGTTTAGGGTCAGGGCGGCCTCTTAGACCTATAACAGATGCTCTCTGTTAACCCTCCTCCCTCCCCAAAGGAGAAGAGAAAGGGAATAAGGGAGAGAGACTCAGCAATTAGAAAAGGGAACTAGAACAGCTTGAATGAAAATGAAAATA
>JAAGNO010028345.1:45036-85933 GCA_033439905.1 Ceryle rudis | reverse complement strand
CAGCAGCGGCGGCGGCGCTGGGGGGGGGGGGAGAGGGGGAGAGGGGGAGGGCGCACGGCGCATGTCCATCCGCGCCGCCAGTAGACGCTCCCTCCCGCCGCCAAACTCACCACCATCTTCTGCATGTGCAACATTTGCAGCCGGACAGAAGCCGCTCCCCAGCGATGGAGACTGCGGGAAAAATCCGTCGCGGCGGGATGGCTTGTTAAAACGGCAGCGGCCCCCGGGAGAGAGGCAGAGTACGAGCGGGAGAGAATAGCAAACAAATACTAAAACAAGCCAAAAGAAAAAAAAAAAAAAAGAAAGAAAGAAAAAAGAAAAAGAAAGGAGGAACCCCCTTTTTCTCCCTTTTCCCTCTCTCTCTCTTTTTTTTTTTTTTTTTTTTTTTTTTTTACATTCTTGGTTTTGTTTGTAGCCACCTCGTCCTCAATGCCTCTCTGAGCAGCAGCGAGCGAGCGAGCGGGAGAAGGCGAGACAGAGAGGCAAAAGAGAAGATGAGGATAATTTGCAGACAGCTTATCTTGTTGTTTTCTGGCTTTTGGGGACTAGCAATGGGAGCTTTTCCTAGCAGTGTGCAAATAGGTAAGCGGTGCATTGGGCTGTGTGCGTGTGTCCAGGGGTTCAATCCCTTACAAAGTGAGTTGGAACGGAGGCTCTGAAGGCAGTTTGCAGATTTCTTCTCTACCACTCATCCCATTTCCCTGCCTTCATGAAATATCCGCGTGTATTTGTGTATAGATGCCTTCGTGTGTCTGCGTATACATCTGTATGTGTGCGCGTTCGTGTGCAGTAGGGAGGCTGCTTGTCTCTTGCAGAACTCGTTCCAGCTCCGGGGTGTGTACGATCAATACAGTAGGAAGGGGCTCGGGGCTGATGTCCCTGGGCAGCTTCAGCCCTCTCCGGCATCCCCCGCTTTTGCCTGGCTCCCAGAGGGGTGGCGAGTTACGTGCACTGGAGGTTGCAGTAGCCGGTAGGAGTGGGAGGTAAAAGGCAGTGCTGTCCTTTCCCTTCTCATAGTTGGAAAGTTTAGGATTTTGTAGGTCTCCCCCTGTAGTCCTGTGCCCCATCCTCACCCCTTTTCCACTGCTTCATGCTTTGCTCCTTTCAGACGTGTTTCGGATGGGACGCAGCTATCTGAATTCTTTCCAGCTCAGCTCCATCACTGCATCATTTCTCGTGGACTTGTAAAGATGCTGCTAATAAGGCTGAGCTGCTCCCTGCCTGCACATGGCTGCAGAGGAGCAAAGTTCATTATATTCCTGTTCAGTGCAGATTATCATACACCAAGTTGTTTTTGTTTTGTTGTTTTTTTTTCTTCATTTGTTCTTTTTTTTTTTTTAATCCGGAAAGCATCTTTCCCCTTAATCAGCCTGCCACTTAATGTAAGAGGCTGTTGAGTAGCTGATTTACCAGTGTGTTCAGTATCAGGGAGATGGAGGCTAAACACTTTCAAAGGTCACTGTAATCATGACAAATCTGGGTATTTATGTATGAGCGGCTGGAAACTGAAAAGTCAGAAAAGAAGCATGAATGCATCAGGGAGGGTAAAATCGATTGAGGACAGTGATTTAAAAGCAGCTGTTGTGATTACGAGTATGATTAGTTCCTTATCCATTAAAGTCTTAGGACTTGGCTTACTGTGCAGCTTTGGGAGAGACCGTTATTTGGTGTTATAAGATAGTAAGTGGCTTGCAAATAATTCACCCTGCTTCCTTTGCTTTTTGCTTTTTTTTTTTTTTCTGTGTTTTTGTAGGTGGTCTCTTCATCAGGAACACAGATCAGGAATATACTGCTTTCCGATTAGCAATTTTTCTTCATAACACCAGCCCCAATGCATCTGAAGCACCTTTTAATTTGGTTCCTCATGTAGACAACATTGAAACAGCTAACAGCTTCGCTGTAACAAATGCCTGTAAGTAAATATGCCATTGATCTGACCACCTTATGGGTAAATTGCAGTGGAAATAAGAGGAAACCACATCATTATCTTGCATTGCAAATACATCAGTAATTCTGTCTTCAGTATAGATACCCTTTGCAGAAAAGCAAAAGGGGCAGCAGTCCTTGTTAGTTTCTAACTGGAGCAAAATCCCCTCTCCTGCCTTCTGCTGACTAACCTGATGTGACATTTACTTTAGTGTTATTACTGTAGTTTCTTGCTTCCCAGTTTCTATGGAAATGCATTTTGTTGTTGTAAAGAAAAATTACGAATGTCTCGATCAGTCTGTCAATCCCACAGTTACTTTTGTTCGTTTTTGGTTATGGCATGCATTGTGTGTATTTGAAAATAAACAATAATATTTGCGCTCACAAATGTTTTTCTAATAGCTGGAAAGGAGACAGGGAAGCAGTGGTGTGCAGGATAATATATCTGAGTTGGTTGACGCTGCAGTTGATCTGGTGATGTCACTTGAGGCAGCCCTGCTCTTATATTCTAGGTTGTAAATGTCTCTTACCATCTCATAATGCATACATCCTGTGGATATGTCTCTATGCATCCATACATTGGTGCCAAATCAAGTTAGTATCTGATCTACTTGATTTCACAAACCACCTCAACTGGAACAAATATTCTCATGCTACTATATATTTTATACACACACCCCCCCACACGCATACAGATACACATACACCATGAGAGGAAAATGGAAAAAGAAATGCCCTTACCAAATGAGGTAACATTTACTTTTTTTTTCATTTTAAGCATAATTAGCTGAACTTCCTACATTTTAGATCACCTCAGGATCTTTAGCATTGGTTAAAACACATGCTGGATACTGTTTAATGTCTGGAAGTGGCAAAGCATTATTTCTATTCATGTATGTCAGACTTAGAAAAAGGAATTCATGTTATTATGTAAGACAGTGGGATATAGTGTGGCAAAGCTGAAGACTGTAGTAGCATTACTACTTTGATGTCCATATTTCAGGGTTCTGTAGGTTTTCCTCTGTGGCCTTTAAGTTTTCAAATCCCTCCTCTTCATTCAAGAGTGAATTGCCTCTGGAAGTAGATGCCCTAAGCAACACTGGTGGGCGAGTTTAAAATAGAAACATGCTGGAGAAGGTTTTACTGTTCATCGTACCTTTAAAATAAGTAGTATGTTTCTCTCCACTTTCTCACAGCCATCTCTGTGGAACTTTTAATATGTAAACATAGAATTTACTGTGCAGTTCTCATGTATAATTTATTGAATGATTGCTAAATTTATTTATACGAGTCTTTGGTACTCCTAAGTTTCAGATGACCTTGCCACCTTATTTACCAGGAAAAGCTGATGAGCTGCCAAAATGGCTCCATTCATTTTATGCAGGAAAGATTGATGTCCCATTAAGTGTGAATTCTATATTAAGCAATGTATTAGTTGTGTTTAGCGTGAAAATCAATATCAAATTCCATAAAGAAAAAACATTTCAAAAAATGCTTTGAAACTGGTAGGAATCAGATCTATACAGGTGTAGTTCATTGTGAAAATATTACAATGCATGCCAACTTTTGTAGGCACTGATTATTTATTATGTGAAGAAAAATGACATAATAGCTTTTTTAAACTTTCATTTTTAGTGAAAGAGAAGGGGACTAAAATTTTTCTATATTGAAATCTGCAGTTTTAGGCAAAGTCATTTTTTTTAGATTCTGCCTACACATCTGGTTCTACCAAATAATTTCTGAGGGTATTGTTAATTTTTGCATTAAGGGTATCGCGCAGTATTTCCATTTGAGTGCTACTGAATTAATTTAAATTTGCATTAATTTAAAATTATCTAAAATTGAACCACTTCTCTGTAGAAGACATCACAGATTGAAAAAGGGTTTGCTCAAAACTTTCCTCATTTGCAGCAGATTCTTCTCTCTCACTCCAACCAGTTTATGTTTACCTTGCAATTGTTTTAAATGAGGAAAACACGTCCCCTTATATTTGGTGTTGTTTATAGAAATACTGATTCATAACCTAATTTTTTTTTTACTGAACTCCGTTTCAGTTGCAGAGAGTTTAATGACTCAGAGATAATGAATCTTTATGGGGAGAGGCAGAGAAAGAGGGGAAAGTAAATGTATATGTTTATGTGTGTGTATGCTCATATAATTCTGTACATGTCTGTATTAAATAGGAGTAGTCCTACAGGGTTTACTTAAGTCTGTACTTCCCACTAAACCAACATGTATTTTTGTGTTAGTCCAAGTTTGTATTTATTTCACATTTTGCAGTCTCGTGCCAATAATCTGATTTTTGCTGCTTCTTTAAAACATTCTAATACTAAAGGATATTTTTTATACAACAGATCTTCCTAATGAAACATAGGCAAACTGAGTGACAACTGAATGAATGTATTGCATGTCCCTTAAGCTAAATCTGAGCAGAATCCTGCAAAAATCAATTGTGTGATAGCTGGAGGACACCGCCTTCCATGTGATTGAATTTTCTGGCTTGACAGAGGCTTGTAAAGCGCAGATGTGTGAGATTTTCTAACCTAATTAA
Source organism: Ceryle rudis (assembly GCA_033439905.1). Classification (NCBI taxonomy): domain Eukaryota; kingdom Metazoa; phylum Chordata; class Aves; order Coraciiformes; family Cerylidae; genus Ceryle; species Ceryle rudis. The sequence goes on along the minus strand of JAAGNO010028345.1, from coordinate 81,456 downwards.
AGAACCCCCACCATCAGCTCTGAATTAAGTGATTTCTTGGCAATATGAAATGATAACTCTTTGCTGAACTGCTGTGAAACAGGGGCCTTGGATCTTGCTATTTGTGTAGAAATTACTCACTGCACACATCCCCTAAATATACAGTACAAAAGCCTTCGAGCTGCTGGACTGAAATGAATATTCATGTGAGCTCAAGCATAAAGCTCTGAAACATGACCAGTTACCGCTATTTCTGTTTCCATTTGCTGCAGAGGTTACTTGTGAAGATTCAAGGCCTGGCCCCTTGCATGTGTTAGGGACAGTAAACAGACTATTTGAAAGGATTTTGCATGGCATATTAACTGGTAACTCACTGCAATGTCAGAAAAACCTGAATATATTTTTCTTTTAACTAAGTAAAAAAACCCATGTCCAAATGTCCACCCAGGAGTACTTTTAGAACTGCAATAATTCTTTATATTCAGTTTAGTATCTGTCTGAATGGTTAGCTTACATCATTTTGTTTTCTTTAAACAGGCCCAGAACATTAATATTTTTGTTATAAATCATGAATGCCTATGAAACAGGTTGCTTAAGCTGATAGGCTCTCTTGTAAGTTTGCAAAATTGATCTGATCTGTATCAGTTTGGAGATAGTCCTCTTTCGTTCCCATTTGCGTGTTGTATTTAAACTCTGTTCATTTCTTTTGCACTACATACATTATTCAGAGAATCTCTCTTACTGACAGAGAGTGCTGAAATTATTGCAAAACATGAATAGTACAAGATTCTTACTCATCAGAACACAATACACCAGATCTGAGACATTTGACTATTGGCATACATTGTTTTGCACATTTTAAGTATGAAATTTTGCTTGTGATTGGAAAGATACCTTCAGGTTGATTTCAGATGTTGGAAAGAAGCATTGATTTTTGGAACTGATTGTACATATTTATTCTTTAGCTGAATGCAAAATAATTTTCTCCACGCCATGTGCTATCTATATTACGTTAGTATATCTCAATAACACAGTCAACATTAAACTAGCATGCTTACTTTTGAAGAGGCAGCTCTATAATTTTACAGAGAACTATTTGCCTTCCAGCTCTTGTGGTTGAGAATTTTTCTGTTGAAGTTTCAAAAATCCTTGATGTATAACCAGACTTGCAGTTCACGTACAGGTTTGGTCTAAATGGGTAAATCAGACACTCCTCTTGTTTCATATCGTGCATAATTCAGTTCTTACCAGATTTTAATCCAAATAGATTCAAATCCCCCCCCCCCCCAAATTTATTTATTATGTGCCACATGGATAATAATAAGAAAAGCCACCTGGAATTAAAAATTTCGTATCTTGGAATAACTTTCATCTTTTTCCAAGATTTAGTCTTCTTGACTTTTATGCCCTCTGGGCTCATGTGAAGTTGATGACCTGAAATTGGAGGGCCTTAGTTTGCCTCACCAGAATGAGTGTAATGTCTGGGTGAGATCCACTGAGGTCAGCGTCAGCCCTGAGGACAGGCAGGAATGTCCCTTGTCACCCTGACCTCTTTGTGGGTCTGTCTCTGGGCCTATGCTTGCTGTTGAGTGGAGAGGCAATGTCATTTTGAAGTTAACTTCTCTCCTAAGACATTCCAAAACCGTAGGAAATAGACTCAAATATAGTGTTGCCTTTATATTGTGACTGTCATTTTACTTACAGCAGTTTCAGCTTTGATATGCTAAGCTGCATCATAATGGTATTTTCATTAAATTTAGTTATTAATTCTGCTTTATAATTACAACTCAATTTAACAATAGGAGTGTAACCTTAGTTTAATAATCAGTGTCATTCAAAATCATGGCGTTCTTTATTTAGAAAGTGAGGTTTCATACAGATGAATGGTATTTTGCTATCAAGAGCAGTGCAGTATTCCCAAGGATGCAGTTTGGAGTATATTGAGACTTACCATAAAGGTGTACCATACGGTCAGGTTTGAACTGCAAAAGCAAATTAGTGTGCCAGTTGGCTAGAAAAATGGAACTGGATTAAATTGTATCCTTCTAAAATAGGATCGATTACAAAAACCTATTTGAAGCGAGTGTGTTACTTTAATACATGGAGTTTATCTCAAGCTAGACCCCAATTATTGAAAACAATTGCTCTTAAAATTTCTACTATTAACACTTGCTGATAGAATCAAAGAATATGTGTGTACTTGTATGTTGTCTGCTAAAAGGACTCTGTATATTTTTAAGGTATAAGAAGATCTATGTTCAAAGAGTTTCATAGCTGTAAATGTGATCCTTGTAAATAGCTGAACAGCAGAGACAAAATCAACCATCAGTAGCTCAGATCCATCAGAGTCTGGATTTAATTTTCAAGGTTATTGTTGGGAAAATTAAATGATGGGCCTTTGCTGAAATATAGTCAGATTTCTTCAGTGAAAGTTCAGAACATGTATTTCCCTGGCATGAAACTAAGCTTTTCTCCTAACATGTTACTGGACTGGCTAAAACTGCAAACTCAAAAGCTTTATTATAGGCTTACAGAAATAATTTCATCTTCACTTCAGAGGATTAGTAACAAAGATTGTGTTTCTTCATTGCTCCTGTAGATGCCAATGCAAGTGCAGTACTTCTTGTGCAGGACAAAGCACTTCAACAAGTAAATGAAATTAATTAACTTCAGCTTTATCATTGTAATATAAGTTTGTATGCTAGTCAAAACAGCGCATGCATTGCATTTTTAGGTCTTGATTGTTTTGAGACTTGCTTGTTCATGAGAGAGGAAGCCGTCTGCTTTCATTTCTTGATGGTTTTAGATACTACTATGAATTGTGCAAATTCAGATTGCAAGCAGGTGAAGTTCTTTGGATTTAAATGTGTTGAACCAAATAATCTTTTCTCGTAGTCCTTATTCCTTAATAGATGACATGAGTTAAAAGGGGTGAAATTTGTGCTAGTGCAAAAGTTAAGAACTCTGTATGATTGCACCTGTAATCAAAAGGAAAAATGGGCCTCCTCTCTGGATTTCTATTCCTCTGTGTAGCTAGCTTGAGGCAATGATTTTGGACTAGTACAGCACCAAGTCTGCTTCTGCAGCTTAGGTGGGTATACCTATAACTAACTTATGTATCGAGACGCAAATATTCAAACTGGATCATTTATTCCTGTGTGAATCAACAGCTGTTATTCTGAATTCAGGAAAATAAATTTGTTCAAGAGTACCTGATCACAACATTGTTTGGACATTTTGGTGTTGCTTTAGTTTTAAACATTTTCTCAGAAGTTTTGTTATCTTCTTCTCCCTAGTTTGGGTTCTTACCTTTTTTTTTTTTAATGTTAAAGATCTTACAGACTTCTAACAATGCCGTTACGGATTCAATTGTCAATGCAGTTATGGATTGAGTACTCTTCTGTGTCAGCTATCTGTGTTTTCAGACACCCAAGTTAGAGAGGCTACCTTACATTTTGGCACTCGGAGACATTCCAGTATTTTCCAGAGTACTCAGCAGCACCTGCCTTTCCAATGGGAACTGCTTAGTACTAGCTCTTTGGAAAATCTGTCCCTGTCTGTGATAAAACATGGGTCCTATGTCTTGTCTCAATAGTGTTACTTCCTTGTGAGGACTTTTCTTTCTTGCCTGTTCTTTTTCCCATAGTCCCGATGGAATGTCTGCCAGACTTGTACAAATAATTTCACCTGTTGGGTTTCTGATTCCTTATGGTAGGAAGACGGAACCAGAGTGTCACATACTCATCGGCTTTGTTTTGGCAATGCACTGTAAAGACCCAGCCCCTCCTTCCTCTTCGCAAGGTTCCTCAGAAGCTGATTATAGATAATCTTTATGTTGGACTCAAGGGGGAATACCTGAGGGAATATACCTGAACACTTATTAACGAGCTGCTGTTCTTACTGGGTTTTGGCCAGCTATGCTAATGTTAACTTCCAGTTGAAATACTGGCCCTGGTCATAGAGTTTTTACCCCAGGCAGAGCTGCCTGTGATTAAAATAGGGGCTTTACCTGAGCCCCTATTGCAGACTGCAACCTATTACAATGAAGGAATAGTAGGAATCAGCTTTTCTGCAAGGTGAACAGGTTCTCATTGTTTTGTTTCATAGCTCAAATTTTTAAAAGTGTTAAATTGCTTAACTCCTGTTATTTTTTAAAAAACATATTTTTAGAAATTGGACACCTGGCACATAATTGCCTATTTTAAAAGAATGTCAGTTGGGCTAGTGTTTTTTGTATTCCAGAGGCTATTGCAGTGTTGTATTTATATGCAACCATTGTACCTGAAAAATGCAGTCTTGTGCAGTACCTTTCTATATTCTAGAGTCATGGACAACATGAGCATGACTGAAGGGTTTTTTTTCTGTAAATACAAATAAAGCACAAGAGAAACAAAAAGCACTTAGACTTTCCTCCAGCTTATTTATTAGATTCTTTTTGAGGAAAGTTTTTAAACACATTTTGAAGACTGATATTAAAGTACATCAGCTTTTAATTATTCGTAACAGTTCCCTGTTTCTCACTTGCAGACCCTGTGTGGTGTAGATTCTGTGCCATTTCTGGTTGCATGTTCTTCCAGTTGTTTTTATAATGCATTTTCATAGTTCTCTCTTAAATCCATAAAAATAAAACTTCATTTTTATTTGCACATCACCTTTTCATACAATTCCGGTATGTCCAGTGAATATCCATCAAATAGGTGTTTTAGAAAAGTCTAAAGATAGTGTGAGTTCATTGCTGAAAAGAATTGGGACTTAGACACTTTGTTTGCCACAGTTTTTAAGTCCATTTCTAACTGGGTATGTAATTTACATTTTCACACTGTGGTGCAAAATGCAATGCATATGTTAGTAGTAGAAATTATTATACAAAATGAGTAGGAGTTATTGTACAGAATCTTCTGGTGGTGTTAATTTCTTTCACAGTTATGTATTACGCATCTTTTTTTTTTTTTTTTTTTTTTTTGTTAAAGATTACACCATGTGATCATGGCTTTTTTTTTTTTTCCAATGTCAGGGTCAGACCTATTTCTTTTTTGGGTAAAATGATTTGTGTAATATATATTAAAGGTAGACACAGAGGAAACCCAGGAAATTCTTGTAGAGCAGAGAGAGTACAAAATGTAGTGTATTATTTTTCCACAAAAGCTTCTTGTTCTACTTTAATATTCCTGATGTACAATAGCAGTATTTAACGCTACTAGTTAATGTGAGATATGGGTCTGGATGGTTCTATGTTCAGCTTTGGAAAACATAATGGAGTATAACTTAAGAACACTTTATCAAGCTCAGATACATTATTGTAAAATTCAGGAGTAAAAACATTCAGGAGTAGTAACTTTTTAAAACAAGAGCATGCACATCAGTACACTTAACCCTTTGTTTCCTCACCTAAGCTGATGGGGGAAAAAGGAACAAGAATTTACAGACCTAGAGACTCAGCAGAGTCATGTAGGATGTTAGTGATTTCCTCTAGGTCTTCTGTGTGGATCTGTCCTGGAGAGGCTTGGTAATAAAAGCCTCCAGCCTTGGTCATTTCCAAGTGTTTAAACTAAGAAGAGTATTTAAGAATGGACTTTTTCAAAAACACTGCATGGTGAGGATAATTTCCTTTGAAAATAGATAACCATGTGCACTTGTCTGACTCGGAAGTTTTTCTCACTTCCACTCCCAAGTAGAAAGCACAAGCCAGGTAAGAAGCTGGGTCTTGGTGCTGTTTGCACACCCTGTTAACACTGTCTCTGTATCTACCTATTTGTGTGGCCTCCACTTGAGATCTGGTCAGGAGGTTTTCTTTCTTAGGTCCTTTTTTTTTTTTTTTTTTTTAATTGGTATCCTTGTTCAGTGCTTCACTTGTGTGGTAAAAGCAACGGGGTAATACTGTAAGTGATACATTAATATATAGATAAGAATTGGAATTGCTGTCTGGAGACACAAGCAAATGTCCAAGGAAAAGACCATAGGAGGACATTGGTGTATTGGGAGGACATACATTTGCATCTGTTGCAGGATTACATATGCCCCATGAAAGTGTCTGTCTGGCAGGTCAGGAGTAGTGCCATATGGAAGTGATCCAAGTTACAAGTCCTTACAGATGATACAGAAAAGATGTGAAAGCAGTCTGGGGGATGAAATGTTGTCTGATGGCTATGAGCATCAGTGCTTGAAAGAAGAAAAAGTAAAGGTCACCAAAATAAATGTGAGAGCTGATAGCACGTAATAGTCTTCACAGATTATTTTATGCTAAGGCTAGATGGGACCATTTTGATCCCCCAGTCTGACCAAAACAATGTTACATGTTACTCAGCCAGCTTCAATTAATTTCTTTATTCAACACCTTTTTTTTTTTATTTTTATTTTTTTTTCCTGAATATATCCAGTATTGAATTACAGACCAAAAGAATCGCAGGTAAATTGTCATGTCATCAACACATCCTTTGGACATAGCACCCAGTGTCTTTATTTGTACTGAATATAGGAGTCACTCAGAGTAGGCAAGCAAAAAAAAAAAAGCCTACTGGGTTTCTTATTGGGTTTTAATTTAGAGAAATACCATAATCAGCGTGATTTGCATCCAGTTGTCACAGTTGTACAGCTCCCAGAGCCCCCTGAGGTTTGTTCTGTCTTGTTGATACTGTGTCTTGCCTGTGCAGAGGGGCAATGTGGGACGACCTTAGTATCAAGAGTTATGCGACTACAGGACATGTAGGGACTTACTGGGGCCTTTTTCAAGTTCCCTTGGAAAATACTTCCAGTGGACACAAGTGTTCTTTTTTTTTCTTTTCCCGTCTCCTAAGAAAGAACATCTGCCCATAGCAGAAAGTATGTCTTGAAGCAACAGTAATATAAGCTTGGTAAATATCTTCAAAGACTGTTAGGTATGGTTTTGCTAACAAATGTACACTAATCCCTGTTATTTGTATACAAAGACTCATCTACCTACAAATACGACTTAATGGTCATGTGTGTTAGGCATACTTCACTTCTTATGGGCCACAGAGGATGTGAATCTCTTTCTGCTTTCACCTGGAGGGTTTGGGCTGTTAGCTTAAGATACCAAGAGATAGGAATTTAGCTTTGGAAGTCCCTAGTTTTATCTGCTTTGTGTGTTGGAGGAGATGGCAGCCTGAACACAAACATGATGATGAATGAGATTTAATGCACAAGGATATTTGCAGAAAGCAAAAGCCTGAATAAAAGAATACAAGAAGTGCTCCCATAGCTGTCTTTGATGATCCGTTGTTCTGTTCTGAATAGCAAACATATACGGAAAGAAGAAAAAAAAGAACAAACCTTTTATTTCCTTATACAGTAAGTCATTAAAACAGGGAGAAATAGTAACACAGGACCTCAGCAATTAATTATGGTGCACTAATAGCTGTACTTGCAGTGTCCTGTTTACTACCACTCCATCCATTAAATGGTTTGCTTAAATGATTTATTATACAGTTATTATTAAAATCAGCTGGAAAATGACAGGGTGTTTTTGGATAACTAACTTAGAAAAAGAACAGGCATGGTTAATGAAAATGTGTGTGTGCAGTGTAGTATTGGTGAGGTTTGGTCAGACTCTGGTGTGAGATAATTTGGAGCCCAGGCAGGAGATAGGTCTGCCCCAGTTCTTGGAGACCCTTGCAGACTCAGAAATGACAGATTGCCTCTAGTACAGAGTTGAACGAGTCTGAGATCTTGTGCCTGAGGTTCCTGTTTGCCCCTCGTTTACCTTCAGTTGGGTAGGAGAACGAGTTCAATGTACAGCAGGAGCCGTGCATTATTCAACATGAGGAACAGAGGTTTCTGAGAGCAGAGGAAGGACAGACATGCAGCACTGCTTGCTGCAAGGGGAATTACCTGCTTCTGAAAAAAGAGCAGGAAGGTGTGACTGGTGCTTGTGAATTAGGGATTATAGCTGGTGTGAACTGATGTGACTTTGAAAAACTTCAAGGTGGACTTGTGGTTGTGCTAAGCTGAAAACTTAGTACAGAGGGGAAAATAATGACTAGTCCATGGGTCCACTGGAGTACAGTAGGAGTTAATAGACATGGAAGAGCATAACTCTAAAACATACTGTTCAAAGAGACAGGGAAAATTCTGTTCCCTAACATCAGCCATCCTCCTTTCCCTCCCTGCTTTTTACTGTTACCTGCTCCAGCTTTTAATGACAAAGTGGGAATAGTCTGCAAGAAGCACCACCAGTGGAAACATTGGACATGATGCTTTCTTGGTGGAGAAGTGCTGCTGCACTGGAGGCATCAGCTGGCATCCCAGGGGCTGAGTCACCCATCCCCTTCCTGCCTCACACGTAGGGGCAGGCTGCTGCAGCTGCTGGATTTGGCACATGTTATTAACTCCTGTACCATATTACAGGTAGCCATCAGCTTTAACTACTTCAGGGTGTCCTGGTTTGAGTGAGAACAGAACTAATTCTGTTCAGTGATTTTACTTTTCAGCTCAGCTCTTCTAACTGCACTGTCTGAAGTTAGCGGCCTGTTTTCACAGGCAGTGTCTGCTGCTGGCAGTGATAACACCCCATGTTTACAGTTACTTCCAAGGATTGGTGTGCAGACCAAGACCTGGAGGGGGGGCTTTCACTGTCTGTGAACACAGGCTGCTAACTTCAGACAGTGCAGTTAGTTAGAAGAGATGAGTTGAAAAGTAAAATCACTGAACAGAATTAGTTCTGTTCTCACTCAAACCAGGACACAGGGAAAGGAAGGAAAGGGACAGAGTATAAAACACTTCTTCAATGGTTACGAACAGAAAAGAAATTACAACCTTATACAACCTCACACAACCTCAGAAAAACTGTGCCTGTTTCCATCTCTGTCTTACTCCCTCCAGCCTGGCTTAGACTCCATCATGGTCAATACTTCAATATTTTAAGGGAGTGAATGAGAGGAGGGAGTGGTGGTGTTGTACCACAAAAGACAGTTTATACAGATGAATTGGATTGCTTTCGTCTATTCTTCTCTCAGTCTCTGACAGATGTTGAAGGCCTCCTGTATTTTTATTTCCTGATGAAAGCCCCAGAAAGCCCATCATTCTTTCAGTTACTGTTTATGATGGGAATCTTTTTGCACTTCAGTACAGCTGGCAGGCACCAGAGCTTCACACCTTAATCAAATTTTCTTTGTCAGCCTTTCACATACTATGCTAAATGGGAGACTGGCAGAAAATCCTCTCAGCAATTACAATAATAGGATAATAAAAATTATTGCAGTTCCTTACACTTATATAGTATCTGTGAGATTAAAATGAGATCCAGCATAATGTTACCTCTTTTAAAAGGTGTGAATATCCCCTTCCAGTGGCATCACCTTGAGAAACTGCACTCCATGGCCTCAGCTTCTTGCTCCCTTATCTTTGGTATGGCCAAGCAGGGCTGTACTGCCACCTTCCTATTCATGTCAGTGAGCAATTGACTGTACAAATTCAGTTGTGAAAGAGAAAGTGAATGAGGGGAATCGGCAGCATGAAGGAGGTCTTTTTTCCTGTGTGTGGCTATAAAAGACAGAAGAGCCTTAACGTGTATGGTCTCTCCAGTTCAGAGAGCATGCTTACATGAGGTATTTTTCTTTCTTGATTGCATATAACGTAGATCCTAGGAGCACTGGTGAGAGTTAAATGTGTGCAACCAAAACTGTAACAGGTGTGGCTTTAACCCTGTTGGTTTCTTAAAATGTGGATTAAGATTAAGCTCTGCCTTCCTGTTTGGTCCTGTTGGTGAAAGTACTGCCTTCAAACTGTTGGATTAATGGTACAGTAACAGTTTCTGTCTACTGAAGTAAAATCCTTTGGGGCTTTTTCCTGGCCCAAAAAAGTGCTCCACACTTAATTAAAATTATGAAGTTCAGTGTCAGTGTTTCAAAATGTTGTACCTATTGTTAGTGCTTAAGTTCCTTAAGGATGTATGTGACCATAATAAGATGATGCCATAGTTTTTTCACTGAGACAAAAATAGCAAAGTGATTTAAAATCCTAGATTTTTTTTTTTTTTTTAAATTTTTTTTGGTGATGCAGCCTGTAACTTTCCACATTAAGAATACAAAACAACTCCAACTCTTAGAGGGAGCGTACCCCTTTTTCTCACCTCTCAGTGGGTAAAACAGAGAGGAAAGCATCCAAAGCCTGTCAGAAGACAGGAACACAGCAGATTATCTCCCTGCATCTGCGGCATGGTTGACTGAAAAAGCTGTATTTGTCACCTCAATTAATGTGTCTATCCTGATGCTTGACTTCAAGAGAGCAAGTAATGTCTCAGACTTCCTAAAATCCAGGATGTGCCACAATTCTCGCTCCCTGTACAGACAATTGTAACCCACAGTAGACCTCCATAGAGGGCAGCCTGGATGTGGCCATTCCCAGTATCGCACTGGGTGTAATGCCTTTATCTGCAGCCATTCCTCATTGTATGAGAAGGCAAATGTCAGAGCTTATACCATAATACTTCTTACTCTCTTCTGTTGTGATCTTGACTAAACACAAGATATTTTCATACCTGATGTCTGTTTGCATCTAATACCCTGGAAGTTTTAACACCTGACAGTGGTCCCAAAGGACTGCAGCAGAGGTTTGCTAAATATCTAATGTTTCTGCTACTCCATTGTCTACCCTGGTAATTCCATCTCTCTTTGGCTATGCCAAGGAGATGAGAAGAGCAGAAATGATGATGACTGGCAACCCTGGCCTTCCTGGGGCTAGCATCTGCACCCCACCCAGGAGAGCCCCTACCCAGGAAGGGCACTGATCTCTGCTCCATTTTGCCAAGTAAGCAAAACTACATAGGGAGCAAAACAAAGATGGGAATTTCATTCTTCTCCTCCCAGGCCTCCCGTACATATTTATTACTTATATCTGCATTCTAGATTGCTTGCACAAACCTGCAAGAGAATTTGAGCAACTGTTTAATTTCTGGAGCTCAGGCTGTTTGTTTCTTAGGATTGTTACTTGCATCTCAAATTATGCACTTGGCTGACCAGGCTTGTCACAAAGAAAGGAAGCTTAGGATGATAGGGATAGGTCACTGAGGATATGCTACAGCATTTTGGGGTGGTGTCTTAGGTTGAGCTGTAAAGGAAGACACGTGAAAACATCTTACTTGGTTTCTTTAATGTGTATGTAGAAAAAGCTTTACAAAACACTTAAATACATTTAAAGCTCTCTAATTTGGCTTTATGTTGACAGCTGTAAACATTTAGGAGATGCTTTCCAGGAAGAGACTAAGAGACTTGATTCACTGCACATCCTGTCAGGGCAAATCCCAATACTCCATTGGAAGCATGGATGGGAGTTCATCTGTTTGACCAAGTTGTTAATTTCTGATTGAAACTGTTTCCCAGAAGTCTGTGTAAATATGTATAGCTAACAGAGAGCTGTCCTTCTGTACATGCATTTTTATACTTCTTTCAGCTAATTCAGTGATCAAAATACTAAATCTAGCACTCAGACAGGTTTTGGATTTATGTTAGTCCCTGAAGGAGTTTGACTTACAGTTATTCATATAGGTAGTTTTTAAAATTTATGACAGAAATAATAACCACATGATAATATTCATCCTATTGTGTGTTTAGAGCACTGAGTGTGAGAACAAAAAAAAAGGAGCAGCTGGAAATTCCTGGGGCAAAGCTTTGGCTCAGTGCTCTGCTATCCCTCACAGGGCATGGAAGCCAAAGACGTTTCAGAGAGTTTAGACCATTTCCAGAATTTGCAGAGATATAAAAAGAAAGTGAAGTTTGGCCCTGAGCAGTAACTAGTATATTTAACTGTATTTTAGGTTCTCTACTTATCTCTTTCTATTTAACTACTGTTTTCTGCGGTTTGATGATGTGCATGTGCACTATAGAAGTGCTTAACGAGTAGTCTCTGTCCCACTACACATCCTCACAGGATGATAATGATCTTCCACAGTTTATTCTGCTGCTCTAGATGCTCTGTCATTGTCCTCAGTATTGCCCAGAGTGCTCTCTGAATCTCAAGAGGATACAGCATATCTCCTGGGTCCAGACAGGACCCAAGAACAGCCAGATGTGGTGTTGCTTGCCTTTTCCTTTTCCTTTTGGGCCATCACATCCACCAGTTTTTATGATGGGAACCATCCTATTTAATCAGAACAAATATCAGGGATAATTTATAGGTGTATATATTTGGTCATACCTGCCAGCTGTGTTTTCCGCATTCTTATGAACATGTGTTGGTACCCAGAAATGGGGAGAAGGTTGTGGAACACAGTGGGCAAGAAGATACGGTATTTCCTGAGGAGTGAGAAATTAAAGCCAAGTTTCTTCTGCACTTCTCTGTAGGCAGAGCCTTTCCTCTGGCTGAGGTCATGTTTTCACTGCAACAAGGTGAAAGTTAGATAGTTTTACCTTACGGACTAAGAAACTAACTTTGGTGTAAACTTATGGCACCAAAGATCTTTCTCCTAAAAGAAGTGCTGTTGTAGTCAAAGTCTTTTGTTTTAATCTGTGACTAATGTAATATTTAGTCAAGCAGACAAACTGTGACCTGAAGAAAAGCCCTTCTGTAGTGGGGGCAAATATGTCTTTAAATTAGTGTACTTCTAACATTCATGTTTTTGTAAGAAGATGGTTAATGATGTGATCAGGTGTGAGCAAGATGAATAGCTTTCAGATATGCTTGGAATGATGGCTTTGCTTTGTTACTCTCTTCTGTTGTAGTTGTTGTTTTTGTTTTATCTCACATTTAGAACCAAGAATCTCCCATATAAATCTTACAAATCTAAAAAAAAATTAAAAATCCAGAGTGGGTGAACATGGGCAAAGCTGGTACTTTCCAGTTCAGCGAGGCATACCAGGGCAGATGTTATGTTGAATTAATACTGTTTCATGGGTCATTAACAACCTGCAGAGGAGCTGCTGCCACACCGCTACCCTGAGATGTGGCAGTCCTCTTGCACAGGCTTTGTGACACTCCTCACTGCAGGGTGCTGGCGTCACTGCTGCTATCCCAGCCCAGCTTGGTCCCAGGAAGGGACTTGCATGCAGCTGGGTAAGGGACAGGGCTGGTCGTAGGATGGGGATGGTGCTAAGTGGATAGGACTGTACTAAAGCCATGGGGGCTGCATCTATTCAGGAATATTGGAGCAAACCTGCAGTAAGCCCCAGCCCATCCTGGTTGCTGCCCGTACTGAGCAGTGCCCACCCCTGTGTCTGGCTGCCAGGAGCTGGGGTCTAGACAAGGAGCTGCCTGGTACCTGTCGACCTGCATCCTTGCAGGGGAGGAGGCCAGGCAGTGGGGCTGGAGAGGGCATCAGCTGTTCTTCCATTGAAGTAGGAGCCTATAAACATTGATTATCGGTCTCAGGCTCACTGCAGTGAGTACTGCCATTAAAATCTTAATTGCAACCCCTAAGGTGAATATTAGTGTCTCAAAAAATAAGTGATTTCAGAGGGAAACTGTTAGACCTCTTAATAAGCAAAATAGCTAGTGCTTGTGCGTATTCCTTGAAATTACGTGGGGTATTTTTCACACTGTTTAGGGTTAATAGGCTGCGGTTGTGTCATAAGAGCACGTCTGCTAAGTGTTTCAAGCAAGACTTTTTGAAATGCTGCCAGGAGACCTGGAGAGCTGCATATCTTACTTTTAACACAGAGTGACAGCTTTGTATCACACATCGTGCCACTGCATAGCCAGGATTGTAAATACCAAATTTTAATTATCAAGTATATTTATAATTCATTAATAGGAGGTAGACAAATGGACTGGGATGGCTTTGCAGTGCAAGAAAGATAGATGAAAGATGATGCGTACATAATAGATGCTGGAGTGGAACGTGTGGAATTCTTCTTTCCTCCATTTTGTCTTGCTGCAGCTGTTTTGCTTGTACTCTCAAAGTTGTTCCAGTAGGAGTGGATGGAAATAGGATAAATGTACATCCATCACAGATGTACAGAATTCTGAAATTGATCTTTAAAATGTGAATTGATGAACACAAAACCTAGAGAAGCAGCTGTAATGTTTTCTTATGTTGTGTGGCAAATGTTTCCCTAGTTACTTAACAGCAACCATTTAAACTGTAGATGTATTGAATAAAATATTTCTTAACCATGTCCCTTCCTATTTTTCTTGAATATATAAGTTTAATTGACTTTGTGATAAATATTCCAAGAGCTGCTTAAATATTCCAGGAACTGCTTATCAATTTGCATATAACAGGTGAAATGTCATTGATTTAATGACATGAAACCGTGTTTAGGTAATGAACTTTTCAGTCTTTCTCTTGCAAACATAAAATCATCTGATTCCACAATTCTTTTTCAAGCTAAATTAAAAGTAGCATGTGAGAAACCTAATGTATATGCAGTATATCACTCAGCTGTAACTTGAGTCTAGATAGCAGAGTACACTGTTGCCTAACCATCAAGCTGGCTTTAGAGGAGTAATCAGCTATAAGAAAATTATAAGTACCTAATTTTATATCATTAGAGATAATTATTATAACTGGGAATGTTTTTAACCTGAAGGTGAATACATGTCACCTGTGCAATATATACGTCCATAGTTTGAAATCTGAGTTTAAATGAAAGATGTCACGAGAGACAGAAAATGGAAAATCTTAGTGTGTTCCTAACATACTTTTTATTTTTCTTGTGGAGGTGCCTTTGGCACTTAATACACTGTACTAGTTGTGTGTAGGCTTAGAGGCAGATATGTTCCTAAATGTGGTGGTACTTTGTCTCACCGAGGTTTGTCCAGGAGGCTCCTTGACCCTTAGCAGCCCCTGCTCCTGGGGGAACATGAACCTCCATGGGGGAACTTAAAAAGCCACCAGACCCATTGGCTTACTTTGCTCACTCTGTGTCATGCGCTGTATATAGTTGGGAACATAGTTAATGGGTGGGAAGGGGGCATTTCTGAATGAAAAAGGTTCTTGTCATTTTTAAAAGTTCTAAAAATTCAAGGGCATGAGATAACTCGTTTCCAGTGGAAGCCAGACACCCCACTGCTTACTGTGAAAGCATCTGCTTAGAGAGTGATGTTCAGAAGCACTCCTTAGTCTTTACTTCAGAGCTGATTTTTTTTTTTTCCCAAATGGAAAAGGAAAAAAAAAAACAACAAAGCTTTTGGCTTCTTCAGTGTCTTCCGGGTGGGGATTTCAGAGGTGTTTGTAGTATGCATTAACTAAATTTCTAAATATTTCACCATTTATGTAGAATACGAAAAGCTTATTTCAGTTGCTGCTCCGACACATTTGCTACCCGTGTGTTGTAATGGATCAGGAGAGCTGAGCAGAGCAGAGATACAGAGCCAGGCTGATGTCCTCCATCGCAGGCAGCCCGTGCAAGGTGAGATGAAAGGGAAGGTCTTTAATTCTAAACACCAGGCAAAGTTCAGCAGCTAGTGGCCATGAGGAGAGCTCCCCATCACTGCTCCTGCAGAGAACAGAAGCTATCTGAGCTATTCAGTTTTGGGCCTCTCACTACAAGAAGGACATTGAGGGGCTGGAGTGTGTCCAAAGGTCACTGAAGCTGGTGAAGGGTCTAGAGAACAAGTCTTACAAGGAGCAACTGAGGGACCTTATTGCTCTATATAATTGCTTGAAAGGGTATTGTAGTAGTGAGGTGGGTGCCAGTCTCTTCTCCCAAGTAATAAATGATAGAATAAGAGGAAACAGCCTAAAGTTGTGGCAGGGGAGATTTAGATTAGTTATTAGGAAAAATGTCTTCACTGAAAGGGTTATAAAGCCCTGGAATAGGCTGCCCAGGCAAGTGGTGGAGTCATCATCCCTGGAGGCATTTAAAAGACATGTAGATGTGGTGCTTAGGGACATGATTTAGTGGTCACCAGCAGGGCTGGCTTAAAGGTTGGACTTGCTGATCTTGAAGATGTCTTCCAACCAGAATGACTCTATGATTTTCTACTGAACAGGCATTTGGGGCCCAATTTCCATCGGTGATATGCTGAGAATACCACCCACTTTAGCAGCTGGAAAGGTAATGGGAGATGCTGTTGCTCACTTTTCTAAAAAATGGGGCTGAATTTTTCTCCCAATGCAGTCAATGTATGTCAAAGGCAGTTTATTTCATCTGGAAAAAAAAAAGTCAAAAGGGTTTCTGCTGAAGCACATACATGGGTTCACCCAATTACAGAATCAATAATTACATGAATTCTGTTTCAATTATAGTTTGTAAAATGAACAGAATCAACCAACCTCCCCCTTCTTTTATAGCTTCTAGGACAGATGGAAATTTCAGAAAGATTCAGTGCGCAGCTATATATGGTATGTGTGCAATAGCATCTTCTGTGTACATACACGTGGTAAAATGACTCTAGGTCCAGTTTACAGCAGTTTGATCATCCGTGTGCCAAAGACAGAAGTTTCATTTTATCTAGATATTCTCAGCAGCAGCGATCTGATACTTTAAAAACTGAGAATAGACAAAAAGTTGAATAAAAAAATAAATCTATGGTATGCACTATTCTGTGTGCAATAATTATGTCAGAGCATGTTCATATTCCCTATTTCCAGGAGTTTAAGGGGGAACTGTTATAGTTCAGAAATAAATTATCCTCACTGAACGGCCAAGCTACAAGTTAAAATAATCACTGGTATATGATCAATCCAATGCACCTTCAACAATTCTGGTTTAAAAGCAGAGTACAGATAATAGTGTTCTCCAAGGCCCATATCAAAGAAAAATTGTTTTCAGGCTTTTTCACAAAAGCCTATTTAAGTCAAAGTCATTGCAATTATGTCTATGTGTAAAGCTAAGCAAACTTATAAATGCTTAGCTGAACAAGGCATTCCAAGAATTTCAATGTTCTTCAGGCCAAAGCACGAATATTTTACAAATGGGGAAAGCAAAGTGAAGTGTTTGCTTGAGGCCAAGGAACCAGTTACCAGGAAGATTGGAAGGAACTAAATTCCTTCACTAGCTTCTTGACAGCTGGAGCACAATTTAACAGCCATTTACATACTTAGATATAGGTGTAAGGAACTTCATGATGGCTGTGTTTTATGGTTGTCTTTATTCTCTGGAAATTCTCTGTCTGAAAAAAGGGATTTTTTTTTTTTTTTTGTTAAAGAGCAAATAAACTATTACATTATAATCTATTACTAATATAAAAATAAAGAGAAACTTATGCATATTTTCTTGTTTTGTCTTATAGTGTTGTCATGAACAAGTTTATAGCCTTAGCAGTATGTTTCATTTTCCCTAGTAGCATTAAAGCTGTCATTTAATTTTAGTGTGTGGTGTGCCGTTGCTTGGTGGTTTATCATCAAGTTTAAGATGGTGTATTTCTGGAGCATGGAGTACACTTTTTCCAAGCAAAATTAATTCACTGATTGTAAAGGGCAGGAACAGTCACTGAGCTATTGTTTCACTATTCGGTTTTTAATTTTTGTTTTAATAATTTACTGAATATGTAGTGTGTCTCACACATCAATGTTTGCCTGAAAAAAAAATCTGAAAATAATTCCTGTTTGTTGTCAGGCTGTTGTTTAAGGAAAATTTATACACATGCTGACTTTTTAATAACAATTGTTTCCAGAGAGCGGGATGAACTTTCACATTTTTAGAAATAATGGTATAAGTTAATTCATTTCATATATTTTTACTGCATTTCCCCAACAGTGTTTATATGCAAGAGATTCAAAACTAACAGATGAATGTGTGTTTTGCATGATGAGTGGCAGACCTGTGGACTCTTTTCTGAAGAAAACTGGGAATGTGAAGCATTTGCATGGATTCAACTACAGATTAGCTGTGCATTGGGCGAGGACATCCATGTGGCCAAACCACTTGGAAACACCAAGGAACTGTAAATAGTTGAGTGCTGGGGAAATATTCAGGGGAATATTTCACTTCTGAAATATTTCACAATATTTCACTCAGGAAATAATCACTTCTGGCCACTACTGGAGATAGGTGTACCCTTCATGACAAAATTACCATTCTTATTTTGGGTGTTTTTTCCAATCCCATATGATGATAGATTCTTTGTTTAATTCTATGCTAACATGCAAACTGACGAGACGTGATGGCAAACCAACACATGGAGTGGTGAGACTGACCCTTGAGTGTGGTTTCCTGGGAGTGGTGACCACCCGAGAGTGCTGCTCATGCACTCAGCCTTGTGCAGGTGTAAGTGATGGCATGAGATGCAAAGGTGGGAGATACTGAGGCCCAATGAAGCAATTATGTGTTCAGTGCACGATAGCACTAATGAAAGTCTCACAGGTATTTCCAGAAGAGAATGTACTCTTTCTGCTCGTAAACATCAAAGGATATATGGGGTTACTGATTAGGAACTGCAGCTTCTTTTTTACTTAAGGAAGGCATGGATAATTAATGATTTTGCGTTCTGATTAGAAAATTAACATTGCTAATGCTGTTACTAGATAACTGAATTTTTGTATTATAAAAGCCTTCTGAAATGCAATTTGACAGAGCTTATATCAGATTAAATTGGATTGATTATGGGAGTTTTGAAGTTGTTGATTTCTTTGAGAGGTCTGTTAACGAAGCATTATATTGTAACAGAACCCATTAATAGCACTGTTCTACTTAGCTAACAGCCCATTACCCTCAGTAGGTAATAAAGTACGTATGCGAGACACTGTAGCAAGCAGGGTAGGATAGGGGACTCCACTGTGTCCACTGTAGATCTTAGAGTACAGTACAAGTTTTGTGGTGCTGTGAGGTCTTGTTTTCACTATAAACCTGGGCTGATAATACTAAGTCCTACAGATCACTGTTATGAAGCAAGACCATGGTTTTCCATTGTCTGTTAACATCAGTGGACTGTTGAATGGCAGTATGGTGCAGTGACAATATTGCGTCTATTTGAGGAACTAGTGAAAAGAATTAACACACTGGGAGACAGACTGTGATCCTCCCGAAATGGCAGTAATTACCTGCATGTAGTTTCCTCACTTTCTTTTGGAAGAGGTACTTTTCTCCCAAGAGGACAAAGCAATGGCATTATATTCTGGGGTACCATGCAAGAAATGAAAATTTGTGCATTAAATATTAAAATGAGGAAAGCAGCCTCAAAACTAGTAGTAACTAGAAGCTTTGGCTGCATAAAAGGTGCTCTTATCAATTTTTTACAAAGTTCTCTGCTTTAAATCTTGGCCAAAACCATATCATTCTATATATCCAAAACTTTGGAGAGAAAAAGCCTTGGCATCTCATTTCTGAATGTTAGTGCAGCATCTGTGGAATTCTGTGCTACTTTGCCATATGTTACTGTAATGGTCCCATTGAAGGCAATGGGCAATGCCCAAGTATAATTGAAGAATATAATCCAAATTCCAATGGTGCATAGACATGACAAAGAGTTATTTTTCATCTTATGAGATTTTTGATAATAGCAATGATGCAGGAAAAGATACTTGCACAGCTGGAAGCTGAATACTTTTTGAGGTTAGGAAGATAGGAGGTCAAAAACCAATATAATCCATGGTGGATCTGCTGTTACCTTTTGCAGTAAAATCACCCTTAATGCAGATGTTTCCAAGTCTACACTTACCTTCCATGGTTGTTTGGGAGCCCTGAAAAAGAAGCAGCCCTTAGAAGAAACAACTAATAGGCAGAATACATTATACTACAGTTCTGTTCCCATCCTGGCATGTGTGGTCCTTATGCTTAGGAGATAACAGAAATTTTAATTTTATTCTGTGAGGAGATTTTTGGGATGTGGCAGGAAAATTTGGAATGTGAGAATTTATGTATACTTGGAGGTTTCGATTTATTTTTTTGCCCTAAGCATCCCTACATGATCTTGACTGTAAGAGGCAAAATCTGAGCTCAGTAGAGGTTAATAGGTCTGAGAGCAATAACCCAAGTAAACCTAAATGCACCTGTCAAAGACTGATAAGAGCATAGGTCTGTCAACTGCCCTTACTGAAAGAACTTGCATTTCTGTAGTTCCGGAATTGTGTCAGCCCAATTTCCTCTCTATTTTATTACTTTTCAGTAACACAAAATTCTTAGGAGTGTCTAGTGCTTCGGAGGCCCTGAAACATAATTCAAATTATTTGCCACCAGAACTGCACTCGCCGTCCTGGAACATTAAAATTCTGCCTGCATTGCAGAGTGGAGGCAGTAGCTAATTTTTATTTTTTTTTAAAGCCACAACAACAAGAAAAGCAGGACACAACACTGCTGGCCTTTGATGTTAGACTCATCTTTCTTAGACTATTTTTTTTCAAATGAAAATAGCTTTACATAGATGTAATCAGACTGAGTTCATTGGCATTCATCTGAATGTACATTGGCTCTTGTCTCTTTTCTTTTAGCAAGGTTTCATTTGCAGTAGTTTGGGTTTCATTTTGGAAAGTATTCTGAAGCAGGACCAAGAATCAAGGAAAATTTTAGTTTCATTTAGAGGAAAATATGTCAAAACCAAAATGAAAGCAGGCTTCTCAATCAGGAAGCCCTTTGTTTTGCTCTAGGTAAAAAAAAAAAAAAAGAAAAAAAATATCTTGAGGAGTGGCAAGCAAAATGGGAGGTTGAAAAATGGTTGAAAGGAGAGGGCTGACAGATTTGGGAGGGGGTGAAAAACTGTTGGTAATGTAGTCTTTTTCAACCAAGTTAACAAAAGAGAGCAAAAAATGGATGGAAAGGGTTTACTGCCATGAGTCAAATGGGAAAGTAAGAAAACCAATTCCAGATCACTGAATTTGAGAATAGTTGTGCAACCTGAACCAAGCTCCATCTAAGCACCATCCTGCCTCTAACGGTTGTTACTGGAGAATATTTACAGAAAAAAAAGGCTTCTACAGGGTGATTATTGCTCTGTGACCTGTGCAAATTCTGGCAGAATCTCTGTAGAGATTTCTGGAGCCAATGTGCATATCCATGCCATGGTAACTTACTCTATCAGTTCATTTATCCTTTATGACTTTGCCTAATCCCTTTTTGAGTTCACTGTAGCATCCTGGGGTGGGAAAGGGGACATAGGGGGACATCATATTCATGACATACAATGTCTTTCCTTCTTTCAGTTATGAAACAAATGGCAAGGAGACAAAATGTTCATCTTTTGCAGAATTTATGCAGAAAGCTGCATCAAGCTGACTAAACTAGCCAAAATGTTTCCTCCAAAATACTATTTAGCCAAACATACAGATCTGTTGATATTTAGACATTTCATTAATCCCTTTAGATTTTGCAAGTATGTTTGGCAGCTTGCTCTTTCCTTGTATCTCCCCATCTCCTTACAAATTCTTACATTCAACTTAGACATACTTAAATACCAATTTCCAGTTTTAGTATTTGATATTTTTGTTTTGAAATCTACTTTAAATTCAGTGTAAAATTATGAAATTCCAAAATTACTCAAACCCATGAGATTTTTTTTACTTTCCAGATATGATTCTGTTTCATTGTCAGGAAAAAAAAAAAAAAAAAAAAAAGTTTTTATCTTCATCCACAGCAGGTGTGGAGTTTATTTTCAGAACTTCAAGCAAACTGAAAAATTACTTATTCAGAGTTCTTTTCCTTCATCTTCAGAAAAGTCAGAGAAAGTTTAATTTTATTTCAAAAGTCTCAGGTGACTTTTATATTCTAGTACTCAACTGGTGTACTTCAGTCTTGCTAATATGTATGCCATCAATACATAGCATGGAATAATCCAAGCAGTAACACTGCAAGATCGGGTCATACTACATTCCCAAAAATACACAGTTAACTGTTAAAAATTATACTCTTTATGCAGCTATGAAGTCGCTACAGTACTCTCTTGTCTCTTTATGATTTTTGTGACTGCTGGGTCAATCAAAATCGAAAAGAACATCTAGCTCTTGAAGACACTCAAGATTTGTCAGAGGTCTTTGAACAGGTGGGATTTTATTAAAAAGATCAAAATGACAGAATAAATTTGTCTGTAATACCGGTGACTTCTTTTCCTGAAACCACTGCACTAAAATTCTTAAATGTAGTAAGTTTTTGAAGACTTACTTTTGGAAGCTGTACTTTTATGATAAGTAAACCCAGAACATGTTTAAAGGATAATACGATGTCTGTATGAGCAGGGATGGTGCTGAGATGTAGAGGTCTAATCCTGCAATGTTACAGGTAGCTGTTCTCTACCAGAGTTATTAGGACTCTGCTTTCCTTGATGAAGAGTCAAAGTCCATTGCTTGCTTTAATCTCAACCTTATTCGCCACTTCATAGAGAACAAGAAATAATCCTGATGAAAGACAGTGTAACTAGATCATTTAGATTTTATTTTCCCTATATTTTATTCCATTCTCTTTTTTATCAGAGTTAGTTCCTAATTAGGAAGATACCCATCATAGGTGAGAAAATAACTTGGATATTGGGAGTCTTTTGTTGGTTTAGTTTGAAGCAGCAGAAAACAACTAGAATGGCCATGAATGTTTATTTTCAGTGCTAAATATCAACCTAATTAATGCTTAACAGTTATTTATTTAGTAAAAGCCATTTTTAGCAAAACTTTTTTATGCCACACTGAATGATAAGATGGGAAGAGAACTTCTGCTAATGGAAACTAATACAAAGCCAAGGCTCTGTCTTAAGTTTTAAAAGTGATATAAGTCGTGTAAGAAAATCTACTGGGGTGTGCATTTTTTTCTTCTTTTTTCCCTCTACAAAGCGAGCACATGTCACTGCGGAATCTTGGTTTTTAGAATTACACATGGCAATCTGTGAAATAAAGGTATTGGATAACTATTGCAGACTATAAGTACGGCACAATTGACCATTCACATCCTTTCCTCATTAGCACCTAGGATGCTTCAAAAGAAAAAGCAAGTGTTTTTCCCAATTGGACAGGCTTCTAGTTGTGCAGACAGTGGATGAGACTGTTTTTACATCAATATTCTCAGTAAAATTAGACAGATGTATTAGTAATCTTGCTCCAGTCTGTGTGCTGACAAGCAGTGCATGAGTAATGAAGAGGTCTTTCCAATGTGACCCTACTGCAGAGCACTAACGAACAGGGATGTGCATTATTAGTTGATAGTACATACCAGAATTAGGACAAAGAAATGCAGTTGAAGGTGCTGCTTACATATATGATGTTCTAGCTGCTTTAGGAAACAATAAAGAAATGTGACTTATGTGCTGGATCTGGGTGGCTAATGTTTTCCTTGTTTTGTAAGGAATTAATGCTTTTTCAAGAAAAATGTAGGAAGTCTCAAGAAATTACTGTTCCTAGCTTTAGAGTCAAAAAAGCAGACTATATGACCTGTAAAAATATTTTAATTTAAATTACAGTATGGATGAACAGATAAATGCTTAAAAAATGAGCAGTCATGTTCAGTTAAAGGTAATGAGCATTTTACCTAGAAATGCAAATACATTTTTACTTTAGGTTTTGTCATCCACTGCTACTTCAGAATTAGTAGTCAGACAAATAAAGTGGGTTTGGCCTTCTTTAACATATGTTTGCAGACCTTATATTTTGCTTCTTTTTTGTGATTTCTTGATAATGGGTAACAATGCTTACATGTTGAAATCCATTTTTGCATACTTTAGACTGCAAATTAACTATTCTTGTGTTTTGAAATTGCATTCAGTTCCATAGCAAGAGAGAAAAAAAAGATATTATGGGATAAAATTTCAGCTCAGGAACATTGAGGTCCATAGGTGGTCATTCCAGTAAGATGATAGTCATGGGGAGTTGTGAAAGGTCCATGGATTCAAATCATAATGTCACATTGCTCCAGTTTGGCAGTACTCACATGGACATTTAGGTCTGCATTGCTAATACCTGCAACACAGCCACGTGCTGGGGGCAAAGGCAGATTCTCACCACCCAATGGCAGACACAATCTTTTCCTGCAGTGTAGTGGCTGGTGAGATGAATTTTCTGCTCCTGCAGACTTCCACTTTTGTGTGCACAGGTTTTCACTAGATGGTTACCAGGAGAATAGTTGAGAATGGAGTGATGTAATCAGCCACTTGTTGGAAGCGGTGTGTGGCAGGAGGAGTAGCTGGTGCTGTGTTAGTTCAAGGAGTCTTTGGCCCTTGGAGCAAAGATATTCAAAGACAGAGTTCCAAAAACATCTAAAGAGACTGCAGAATATTTCATAAGCTATGCTACTGTGAACAAAAAATTATCCCTCTCAACTTTTAAATTGATAGATGAGAATGATAGTTTTAAGGATGGTGCTTAATGTTCTTTTGAATTGTCATCTTTATTCTAAACTTTCCTTTGCCCTGGAACAACTGGAAGCTTTGGGGCAGTTCAGTAAACCTTTCTGGCACAAATTCCCAGTGTTTATTGTTTCATTTCCCAAAGATTCTTTTTAAGAGTAAACATAAATTGCTTTCTGTAAATTCTGGCTTTGTAATTAATTTAATCACCAACATAAAGCTTTCCATGTTACTGTTTATCGGTTTAGAGTTTTATAATTTTCCACATAACTTACAATGTTTCATTAAGTCTCTTCAACAAATAATATTAAATATCACTTCATAAAATTAAATGCTTTTTCATTGTTATTGAATAATATATGTTTAAGATAAGGAATGCCTGGTTATTAACAGAGCATGAAATCATCAATCAGTTTCAGTTGACCAGCTAATTTGAGGAAACATCTGGTCTGTGGTCTGCATGTCCCTCAGATAACTGAGGCTTCCAAGAAAAAGTGCTTGAAAGACAAGTAGTCTTCCAAGTCCAGTACAGTCCAGAGTGATTTGTTTTGTTCCACTGAAAATGGTATCAGCTTGTTCTATAAGATTGCCTTAGAAATGGTTATGTTCAGGTTACACAGGTATGTGAGGAAGCTCAAGGCTTGCTCATATTTGGAAGCACAGCAGATGTGATTCTAATCCTCCCATTAAAAGCAGTCTGTTGAAAAGCCATTGCTTTCATTAAGAATAAAAGTTAGTCCCTAATCTGTATTCTGAATCCTGTGGAGTTGTGGAAATAATGGAGGTGGTAAGTCATTCTTTTTTTGTAGCTTCAGTTCAGTTTGCTTAGTTTGATTTCAATAAGAATTTGCTTGAGCATTTTCTATTATATTCCAGGGAGACTAGTGCTAAGGAAAGGATAAATTCTGGGTATATTTAGGTCTCATCCAATTTATGGAAGGGCTTATCTCATGTGGTTGCCTGTGTTTTTACAGGGTTTGATTTGATGGCTCAGGAGATAACTTGAGATATTTCTGTGTTTTCCTCAGATTTTTAGAGGAATTTACGATATCAACCACTACAGTGAAGAGAATGACCAATATGTGGAAAAGCCATCTAGCTTAGACAAACTGCGTACCTTTTTTTCACCAGTTGGCAATGACTTTTCTGGGTAGTACTTCTCTCCATGTAATAGAGATCAGCTGAATTAGTGTCCCGAGTGATGCACCTTTATTTTCAAAAGTAATGTCATTTTAATACTTCTGTGTTGCAGGATTTTGCTAAGTGAATAAATGTTAGAGCAGGGAAATGCAAAATATTTACTTTTGTTTCTTTTTGTTTTTACACTGGGTATTTTTAGTATACGAGTCTTTTGTCTCTGTTTCACAAGTTACTCTAGAAAACAGTTCCTTTTAAGTTACAGCAACATGTGCATAGGCATATGTATGTATGTGTACAGATGCAGGCATGCATGTGTGTATTGGGGGTCCTGGTGGACAACAGGATGGCCATGAACCAGCAGCGTGCCCTTGTGACCAGGAAGTCCAGTGGCATCCCGGGATGTATTAGAAGGGGTGTGGTTAGTAGGTCAAGAGAAGTTCTCCTCCCCCTCTACTCTGCCCTGGTGAGGCCACATCTGGAATATTGTGTCCAGTTATGGGCCCCTCAGTTCAAGAAAGACAGGGAACTGCCTGAAAGAGTCCAGCGCGGAGCCACAAAGATGATTAAGGGAGTGGAACATCTCCTTTATGAGGAAATGCTGAGGGACCTGAGTCTCTTTAGCTTGAAGAAGAGGAGACTGAGGGGTGACCTCATTACTGTTTATAAATATGTAAAGGGTGAGTGTCAGGAGGATGGAGCCAGGCTCTTCTTAGTGACATCCAGTGATAGGGCAAGGGTGCAAGCTGGAACTTGGGAGGTTCCATGTAAATGTAAGGAGAAACTTCTTCATGGTGAGGGTGATAGAGCACTGGAACAGGCTGCCCAGGGAGGTTGTGAAGTCTCCTCTGGAGACATTCAAAACCCACCTGGATGTATTCCTATGTGATCTGGTATAGGTGATCCTGCTTTTGCAGGGGGTTGGACTAGATGATCTTTCGAGGTCCCTTCCAACCCCAAACATTCTGCGATTCTGTAATGTTACGCTTAAGTTCCCTAGTTGTCAGTCCTTATGCAAGGTTGATGCTTTTAGTGAAGTCACTGTAAATACTTTGGGAAAATAACGACTCTTAAGGTTAATAAAGGCTGCGTGCAAGGTGTGCTTCTATTGTTTGTGCTGACAAAGATCAACATATTTATGGGAAGATTTACATAGACCAAACTAGCCAGGCAAGAATTTTCTCTGCCCAAGTACCCACTCTTACCTGAAGCAGCTGAACAAGTTGGCAGTCCTCAATTGAACTCTACATGCGCTTAAAGTAATTCAGGGTCATGAAATATGTGTATCAAACCTACGTTTTCATAGGAAAAAAATAATGGAAATATATTTTCTTTTCTAAACAATTCATTGTGTTCTATAATAACAAGCAATTTGTATAGATTTTATTGTGTGATTTTGATATGTGATTTCACTCTGTATTTTGACAATCCGAACAAGTGATGTCTTTAGTACATGTTGCTTTAAAAGAGCAAGAAAAATATTAACTAAAACTGTAATGTCTTATATTTTCATTTTACTGACTCATAAGCATCAACAATGCTTTTTAGATCATTATGAACTGATGTTTGTGCTTGCTGACTGTCCATAAGCAGTTTCAACCATCAGAGTGGTCTACTATCCCACATGTTGAGTTTCATTTCATTTTACCATTATGCATCATGGTTTTCTTAGAATGGGCTTTAAAGCTTTACCTTATGTTTTGTTAGAGTCAGAGTGGTTCTACGCTGAGGATTTGTCATGCCTGACAAATCAAATAGTAGAATCTCATGTACTGGGACCAGTGTACTGCCATGTACTGCCCACCAGTACACTCCAAATTAAGCCATGAGGGGCATGCTTAATGGAAGAAATTCAAGTTGAGTAAAACTCATGGGAAAAAATCCCAAACAAACAAACTGAGGAAGAGCAGCACTGAACTGCAGAGATCATAACTGCTTAGTGCCTCTGCCCAGCTCTGATCTCTCTGCTTGCAGAAGAGAGAGGGAAAGGACAAGGTGCGTGTCTGCCTGGGTCCCTGCCAGCGCAGCCCAGCTCTGTACCGATGGACCCTGCAGGTGCAGTGACTGTGGCTGCTGTGGGATCCTAACACTGCACTTAGAGTCAGTACTAAGCACTGCTAGAAATCAGGAGAATTATTCTGTAACTCATATGGGGCTTTTCTAAAAGACGGTTGTCATACGCTATTAAAGGTTGCATGACTTTGTGGTCTATTGACTAAAAATTTTAATTTAAACCTCTAAAATATACATCACAGTGTCTGTAGACTATAATGCTAGCAGGCTTGTACTATGCCGGGTTGACTGACAAGATAATATATATTTAAATAAAAAATGACAGTGGGGCTCCACCAGATTTCCCTGGAATTCAAATGGCAATTAAACATTACTCAGTGTTCTTTTTACCACAAATTACTGAAGAGCTAGAACAATCATCGAGGAAGCTTACAGCCAGGAAACACTGTTTACATAAAGTGATCATTAATAAGAAGTCAATACCACACTGCAAATACACAGTTTTCTTTTTGTAAAAAAATAAAAACAGGGCCATGGTACATGTCATTTCTCTACAGTGATGACTACTGTAGCTGCAAACAGCTATCAACTAAATATACTGCCAAATGCTATTAGTACTTGTGCTTGCCATAGAAATTAGAAAAGCTTACATACAACTATTAGATGAGGGCAGCATAAGTAGCTCTGGGCAATAATTCAGGCTGTCCAATCGTGTCAGTTTTACAAGCGGACTGTGACTAACAATAGCTCTCTAGTACCAGGAATAGTGAGAGCAGCTTGGGACAGGGTGCTGGATGTGGAAATTCAGGTTATGGGTTATCTCAGCACTTCTACCTCAGGTGTAAGCATCTTGCTTTTTATAGTGTTAAATGTAAATGAAGGACCCTGTTGGAGGCAGCTAAGCCTAGGTAGTATCAGGGAGGTCAGTGTAATATTTAAGAATAAAGAGCTGAATGTGTATGCAAGTGGTTTTTGTATGTAGTGCAGTGGCTCAGATCTTCTGGAGTTTTTGGAAGAAATCTGTTACTTTAAGATGCTGGGTTAGATTTGCAATATGAGGTAAAGACCATGTAAGTCAATGTTAACCTGTGCAGGTGGCAGGAAGCATTGTATTTGCACTGAATAACACCATGAATTCACTGCTGAAGAAAAGTCATACCTCAATATTTAAATTGAAGATGCATTTTAAAAGCATAAGATTAGTGGAAGTGAATAAAATAATAATTTAAGTGACAATATTTAAGAAAGAAAATAAACCACATGTTCCTATCAGTATACTGGAACAGGGACAAACTCTCCTTAACATAAAATCTAACAAATCTTTTTATTCAATTCCAAGGTGGAACTGCTTGGTAGGTTGTTTCCACAGTTCAGTAAAACACATGGTGGACTTGACAGAGGATAATCAAAACAAATTACTGTCTAAACTTAAATTCATTATAGCATTGGAGTGATAACCCTGTATCTAAGGTTGCACTGCCAGATTCAGACTCATAAAATACTTTTATAGCCAAGTAATAATGCTGAAATGCCAGTCATGTTTTCATTCAGGCAGTACTCAAAGTAATTAACAGGTTAATTAATATTAATACTATAATTAATATAAAATGCTTCATGATATCAAATGTCCTAGCATTTGCCTTAACTGGAGGTGACTTATTTTAAAGATGGAAACTCTCAACAACCTTGAGGTTTCCAAGTGTCTAAACAGTGGAGTTTTTTTCACTAAGGGTAAAGAATGGAAACTGGTTTTTTACACATATAGCTAAGAGAGAGCTTAATTTTCAGTCCTTGTGTGTAACACGCAATAGTATATTCTTGAGTGAAGCAATATGCGCTCCATCTTGCTTGAAGATTATTCTAATTAATACAAGTACTGTTTAAACCAGATGGAAGTCAGAATGTGATCTCTGAATTCAGTGTTACAGTGAGTGTTCTAGTCTTGCTGCTGAATTGGAGTAGGAATTGTATGTGAGTTTCAAAATGAACAAATTTTTATATAAACTGCTTTGAGATAGAATTTTTAAAGTAGAATAATTATGGCCTTTGGAAGAGGGGGCAGCCTCTCCTGAGGGCTACAGAGATGGAGTGAGGCTGTAGCTGGAGAAAATTAGGAGAGCCAAAGCCCAACCAGAACTCAACCTGCCTACTGCTGTTAAGGACAGTAAGAAATGTTTCTGTAAATACATTAAGCTGGTGAAGGGCCTGGAGAACAAGTCTTATGAGAAGTGGCTGAGGGAACTGGGTCTATTTAGTCTGAAAAAAAGGAGGCTCTCTCTACAACTGCGTGAAAGGAGGTTATAGAGAGGTAGGTGCTGGTCTCTTCTCACAAGTAACTAGTGACTGAACGAGAGGGAATGGCCTCAAGGTGCACCAGGGGAGGTTTAAACTGGACATTAGGAAAAATCTTTTCACTGTAAAGGTTGTCAGGCATTGGAACAGGCTACCTAGGGATGTGGCTGAGTCACCATCCCTGGATGTGTTTAAAAGCCATATAGATGTGGTGCTTGGGGATATGGCTTAGTGGTGGACTTGGTAGTGTAGGGTTATTGGTTGGACTGCATGATCTTAAAGTTCTTTTCCAAACTTCATGATTCTATGATAATGCATACATACTTCACATGCGCCAATCATAGTAAGTGTTTCTGTGCTAGGGGTTTCTAGAAAAGGGAGATACTTTTTCAAATGTCTTATTTTTGACAAGAGACTTTTGCAACAAAATGGGTCTTTCCCCCCCAAGGATTTCTATGGATTGTTTTGAAAAATGAACAAAACTAAAATCTTCCACTGAAATTGATGATTTTTACTTTGCATTAAGAAATTTTATGCTTATATTTTCATCCCTTTGGATCTGAAAAATTTAAATGTATACTGTAACCTGTTTTAAAATACTATTTTCAAGAAAGAAGGGAAAAGAAATGGATGTTTCTCCACTGAAAAAAACCAAAACATTCTTCCATCAAATTTTGCAAAAATAAATGTCATTTCTAACATGCTTTATGGTGTATTTTTCTAGTAGGAGAAGCAGTTTAAGATGGCACAGCTAGACTCTTTAACTGAAAACTTTCTCAGTCTCATAAGGATAAATATTTTCTTGTGGCAGGGGAAGGTAACAACATTTGCAAGTAGAAAAAAATCTATGTTCAGTCTTGAGAAATAAATGCATTATCAGAGGAAATGCCTTTATGAGTTGGGTATAATCAAGATACTATTGAAATTACTTTACTTTGCCTTTTGAAATTTCTATTATATATGCTCTGTAGAGAGACGGTCTAGTGTACGTGAGCATGCTCTTCAACAAAACACCTAGGCTTTTCAGTGTCTTTTGTCCTCCTCTGTATTTTGAATAGATGTGGTGTTATATTAGTTGGTGTTAGGAAACCATCATTATTTATACAGACACTCTAATGATAATACTAAAAAGGGAATATTATCTCCTTGGAAGAATATATTACAAAAGTAACACTCGGCTGTATATTTGGAGGAATGATACAAACTTGTTAACCTTAGTGTCCACTATTGATTTGATTTAATATAGTTAAGAGACAAATGAAATCATCTCTGATGAAATGCAGATGATCAAGAACTCGATATTTGGGCTTCACAATTCTTTGTCAGTAATGGCTCACTTAGCGGTTAGGAGCATTATGAAATCTTTTTAATACCTGTTGTATTCCCTGGTGTCCTGGTAGAAGCCACTTACAGTGTGGTTGCAGGCACCAGCTCCAAGCCTTGCCAGGGTGGGCTGTCTGGCTTCAGTGCAAGCCAGAAACATACTTTCCCAGTTGAGGTCCTAAAATCTTGATGAGCTGTATTGACATGTCACCTCAGATCCTCACCAGGCTATACTGCTTTTCGTTGCAAGGTCAGTATAAAGCACTGTCAGAGCCACATCAGCAGTATGCAACTGTCTCATATCGTGTGGGGCAGGATAGTTGGCCAAATGTGAGTGCCTGTAGGAAGTGTGAGGCAGAGGAATGTCAGCTTGAATTTCTGGTTTGGAGACTGTACGATGGGAGCCCAGGTTCTTACTATTTGACAGGGAAAGCCTTAACTGGTGCTGGTAGAGGTATCTGGGTAAGCTCACGTGTTTCAGATTGTTAGATAATGACTTCTAGGATGATTAGCTATCTTTATTGCAATAGTAGCTATATGCCATGAACAGTTAGTTTGTGTGCAGCAGGCAAAATGGTGTTGTGGGGTGTTTTTTGGGAGTGGTGGAACTCATACTTTTATAGGTCTTTGCTAGATCCCAATAGATTTTTCAAAGCTAAAGGATTAATCCTTAGAAATCAAACCTGTGTGGTATTGAGCTATTGTGGTATTGAGATTACTGTTTTGTTTATATCAGGTTTGTGAGTGTGGCTGAGGCTATACCTGGTAGCTCTTGGTTTGTATGTGCTTTGGAGTTTTGGTAGCATGGATACACTGAGTAAAATCATTTTCCTAAAAAAAGTAGTAACATATGTAAGGAGGTTTTACTTGTGCATAATCTGTCTGCCTTGTATAATTTTCTTTTTAAACACTAAGGTACTGAAACCATCACACAGATTTATGACTTATGCAGAGAACTTAGAGCAGCTCAACAAGTTTTTTTTTTATGTACCCATTTCCCATCTCATTTAAGCAGACTTGGTAGATACTTTGTATATGTGAGTCAGTGTATAAATCCCTAAATATTATTCATGCGTAAATTCGGTCTTGAAAGTATAACATTTATCATGCATTCAAATTCTCAGTCAACCAGAAGTGTAATGTTAAGTGTTGATTTAGTATAAAATTATCAAATATTGAGTATATAAAATATTGACTTTAGAATATGAAGTATACAGAAAAGTAGATAGATGGAAGCTGCTTATGTGGGTTATAAAAGAAGGTTTAGACTTTGAGGTGACATATCATTAATGTGTCACACTCTGATTTTCTAGTTCAGTTGTTCACTATCAAAAAGTCAGTCTCATGGAAGCATTTAATTTCAAAATGTCACAGATTGTGGTCACCATGTGTACTGTGTATTATTATTATTATTGTCTGTGTTTATAGTTTGAAGGTGGTAACATCTAAGACACACTAAGATAGGCCCTATAGCAGCATAAGGAAGCCAATCCCTACCCAAGGAGAGTTGCAGTCTAAGACATGAGATGATTGATGGGGAGATTAGGAGTCCAAAAAAAAGAAAGAATAGCTCGGCAGTGCTCATATGGGCAGGTATTGGTAAGATAGTAATGGGACCTAACTTGATATTTATGAATGCAACTGTCATACTGATGTGAGCAAGGAAGAAAATAGATATTTTAGCCTAAATTTTCAATTGCAGGTGTCTTATATAAAATACTTAAATTAATAGCTAGAGAGGTGTGAGGATCTGCTACTGCTCCCACTGAAATTAACTGATGTAGAGGTCTGAGGGAAGCTCTCACAATCATGCCTGACTTTATGAATTCACATTTGGAGGTGTTGGTCTCTATAACCTCCTCATGTGTAAGTATGTTTCTTGGTAGTTTTCACCTGGCAATTTCATGTAAAGGGTTTTTTTTTTTTAATTATTATGTAATGATACTTCTAGCAATTTCTCATGTTTCTAAGAGTTTAGTAGGAAGTCAGAGCAGGATGAATGGAACCATGGAGGAGAGACCTATGTATATCCACAAACAGAAGTTAAACAGATCAGTTTTGCCAGGACCATGAATATATAAACCCTACACAAAGATCTGCAGCATACTCTGTAATTCTCTTCCTATTTAAGGGCAAAAACTCTGGCTTCTAGGAAATGAACTCAAGAGCAGCTTACCGGTCTTTCTGATGTAGTAGTGTTCAAGACTTGATGCTTACAGGAATGAAAACTTGGAAGCTGTCCATTCTTCTGAAGGGTGCAGAGGGAATTGCCCTTTAGCACCTACAGAGATGGAAAATCGAGACAGACATAAGTATTCTCGGATATAAATGCTTTTGATACTGTTAGCAAAGTTGCACCCTTCTCATTTACTCTTTGTCCCTTTCTGCCTTTCCGCACAGCTTTCTTTCATGCATTTATTAAATATTAATTAGATGATAATGTACTCTATTAAATTACAGGAAACATTCCAGTGATTTTTTGCTTTGAGCTTTGCAAAATCAGTAAGGAAATACATTAAAACACTAGTACAGATGTAGCAGAGTAATACTCATTTCTGCTATATAAGTCTGAACTGAATTTCTCTCATTGTCATAAAACCTCTAAAAATTGTCATTTCTGCACAAATGGGATAATAAACAGTAGAGTAATAAAAAAATGGAAGTACTTGTTCTTTCTGCCCGCTTGCTTAGTTAAGTCACTTGGAGGGTGTAAAATATCTTAGTAATTGAAAGATAAATGTAAACAGAATAAAACTATATAAATAATGTTTCAAGGTCAAGTATATGTTTGCAGATCTCTTCTAGCCACCTTACACACTACCTGTGTGGCTGCAAGGATTGAGAAGAGTGTTGTATGCCTGCGCTGAATTTCTGAGTGGCAGAGGGCTTCAATTCACACTGGTTGTTTTACCTTAGTTTTTGTGCTCAGCCTCCTGAAAATGAGGTTTGGGCAAGTTGTCTTCACTGGAACTTGCTGAAAACCATCTAAAACCACCTAATTTACAATAAGCTTTGTGGCCTACATGGGTTTATGCTGATTGCATGGTAGCACTGTTCTGGAAGCTCCTTAGGTGGTTTCTTATGCTGTGCTGCAGTATGTGTCAGCTGCAATGACTGTGGCTAGGTTGTTCGACCTAGAGGTGTTTCCTACTTCTGGAGTCTGGCTGCGTATCCCACCTGTGCCTTGAATCCATACTCAACACAAACTTAACTGTGAAATTGTATGCTTACTTGTGGGTTCCTGAATTTATTTAATTTCTAACCATAATTGCAGATAGGATACAAGGCAGATGGATACAAATCACTCTAGATAAATAGTGAGATACTGAGTAGTGTAAACACACTGAGAATTTTGCATACTCCTTAGCAAGTCTTTGTTAACAACATCTTGCAAGATAAATCAGCTAGCTCAATGGAACAAGACTGAAGACTTGGAATTCATTAGAGGATAGAAATGGACACCCTTCCAATGTGTCTTCTGTGTCCCATACTTCTTCCCATGCCAGTGCCCTAAAGTAATCTCAACCTCCTGCCTTGATGCCTGGATTACAGAATCATAGAATGGATTCGGTTGGAAGCGACCTTAAAGATTATCAAGTTCTAACCCTTCTCTGCCTTGGGTGGGGACACCTTTCACTAGACTATGTTGCTTAAAGCCCCATCCAACCTGGCCTTGAACATTTCCAGTGATGGGGCATCCATAACCTCTCTGGGCAACCTGTTCCAATGTCTCACCACCCTCATAGTAAAGACCTTCATTCCTAATATCTAATCTAAATCTGCCCTCTTTCAGTTTAAAGCCATTACCACTTGTCCTATCACTACATGGCCTTGTAAAAAGTTACCCTCTGGCTTTTCTGTAGGCCACCTTTGGGTACTGGAAGGCTGCTATAAGGTCTCCCTAGAGCCTTCTCCAGGCTGAACAACACTAACTCTTTCAGCCTGTCCTCACAGGAGAGATGTACCATCCCTCTGATTCTTTGTGGCCCTCCTTTGCTCCCTCTCCAACAGATCATGTCCTGCTTACGCTGGGAGCCCCAGGGCTGAACACACACTCCAGACGGGGTCTCAATGAGAGCAGAGAGGCAGAATAATGTCCCCTTACCTTCTAGGCATGCTTCTTCTGATGCAGCCCAGGATATGGTAGGCTTTCTGGGCTGAAAACACACATTGACAGGTCATGTTGAGCTTCTCGTTAACCAGCTACCTCAAGGCCTCCTCAGGGTTGCTTTCAATCAATCCGCTCATCGTCCAGACTGTTTTAGTGCTTGGGTTTGCCCTGACCCATGTTCAGGACGTTGCACTTGGCCTTGTTGAACTTCCTAAGGTTCAAACCAGCCCACCTCTCAGACCTGTCAAGGTCCCTCTGGATGGCATCCCTTCCTTCCAGAATGGTGGCCGCAGCATACAGCTTGGTGCGGTTGGCAAGATTACTTGAGGGTGCACTCAATCCCACTGTCCATTTTGCCAATGAAGATGTTAAACAATGTCAGTCCCAAATCTGACCCCTGAGCAATGTCATTTGTCACTGGTCTCCACTTGGACATGGAGACACTGATTTCAACTGCTTGAGTGCAACGATCCAGACAATTCCGTAGCCACTGAGTGGTCCATTCATCAAATCTGCGTGTCTCTAATTTAGAGAAAATAATGTGTTGTGGGAGTGTCAAATGCTTTATACAAGTCCAGGTAGATGACATCAGTTGCTTTTCCACTATCCACCAACACTGTGACCCCATCATAGAAGGCCAACAAATTTGTCAGGAACAATTTGCCCTTAGCAAAGCCATGCTGGCTGTCACCATTCACTTCATTATGTCCTCCCTTGGATCACTCTCTCTACAGGACAGTTCTTCCTTCTGTATTCCCTTGCTTGGTAGTTTGAAGATTTTGAGTAGTTTGCACAGATCCTTTATTTCATACATCCATTATGTCTTCCTGTCCTTCTGTGAGCCCTTCTGTCCTCTTCATCTGCATCACTAGGTCACCTTCTTGAGTAGCGTTACACAGCACTTGTGGCACAAAGAGATTCTGGCAGATCCTCAGCCTTGCAGGTTTGGCAACCTGTCACTTTTATGTCTGGAAAAGATATTTCTGTGAAAGCAGCTGCAAGAGTGTGCTACATACTCAGACAGTTCACAACTTATTTAGGAAAGTGCCCTTAGAGAATAAAATAAAGCTACTGTTTACATTTGTTGTGGCATTGTTACTGTTTTATCCGTTGTTAATTTAGAAGATGCTTGCCATGAAACCTATGCTCATTTGAAGCATAAGTGCGTATTATTTGCTTGAACAGTTACACTATCCCTTCTGTCATATATACAGGTTACTAAAAGTGTTAGTTCCATTTTTCATTACTTGTTCTTTGTGCAGCTGCTAAAGCAAAAGCTTTGTCATAATCCTGCTGTATAAGTTTCTGACATAGAAGAGAGTTAGTAACAGGTATCAGGATTCTCAGAAAGTTCAGTGTCTATTTTGGACTGCACTGGTTATAAACCCTATATCCTGAACATGGACCCCACCTCATGAGCTTAATTCCAGAGCCTTCTGTGAAGGAATTATATCTTTTCAGAAAGCTTTTTTTTT
>JAAGNO010028345.1:32049-44954 GCA_033439905.1 Ceryle rudis | reverse complement strand
AATACTGTTAGCTGCGTTAGATCCTATGTGGCATTCATTAGTGAGCATATGAATTTTATCTGATACTACTCTTTCTCCCAGTTGTCACCAGATGGACCACGACATTTATATAGCAGCAGTCACTATCTTACTTATACTTTATATTATTCATATTGTTTATATTATGTTGTGGTAGGTTGACTCTGGCTGGATGCCAGGTGCTAACCAAAGCCACTTTATCACTCCCCTTCTCAACTGGATAGGGGAGAGAAAATATATTGAAAGGCTCATGGGTCAAGGTAAAGACAGGGAGAGATCACTTACCAATTACCATCACTGTCAAAACAGACTTGACTTGGGGAAATCAGTTTACTTTATTGTCAGTCAGATTAGAGTAGGGTAATGAGAAATAAAACCAAATCTTAAAAATCTGTTCCTCCCACCCTTCCCTTCTTCCTGGGCTCAACTTCACCCCCAGTTCCTCTACCTCCTCCCCCCCAGCAATGCAGGGGGACAGGGAATGGGGGTTCCAGTCAGTTAATCACATGTTGTCTCTGCTGCTCCTTCCTTATCAGGGGGGAGGACTTCTCACACTCTTCCCCAGGTCCAGTGTGGGGTTCTCTCCCACAGGAGACAGTCCTCCATGAACTTGTCCAATGTGAGTCCTTCCCATGGGCTATTAGTTCTTCATGTACTGCTCCATCATTGGTCCCCTTGCAGGAGTGCTGTCCTTCAGGAGCACACTGCTCCAGTGTGAGTCCCCCATAGGGTCAAAAGTCCTGTCAGCAAACTGGCTTCACTGTCAGCTTCTCTCTCCATGGGTCAACAGGTCCTGCCAGGACCCTGCTCCAGCACAGGCTTCCCACAGGGTCACAGCCTTCTTGGGCATCCCCCAACACAGGGCATAAGCCCTGGTTAGGGAAATGGTTTTGGCCTCTCCCAGCACTGGGGATAACACCCAACACCCAGTTAGAGAAGTGGCCCTGGCTCACCCCAGTGATTGGAGTGACCCCGAGTGTTTTGTGCTCAACTCTAAAGGAACCACACAAAGCATACCAAGCTCAACATAATATTCCAAGTTTCTGCTTGTAGAATTATAGAATGGTAGGCGTTGGAAGGGACCTCTTCATTGAGTCTAACCCCCCTGACCATGCAGGAACACCTAGGGCAGGCCACACAGGAACATATCCAGGCAGGTCTTGGAAATCTCTAGAGAAGGAGACTCCACAACATCTAATGTGGCATCTCTGAATGTACCACAACGCATGAAAAAGACAGATGTTTTCAAACATGAACCCCAATTTCAATCCACACATGTTGATTTTAACCCATATATACTATTTTCAATCAACTTCTGTATAAGTAAACTGAGTTACCCAGGAATACTGCACTTAACTGAGTTGTAACATTTTACAGACCTTCTGAATTAGAAATGCACAGTGGAAATTCTGTTTTAGCTGTGAATCTGAAACAGAGCACCATGCAGGCTGCTATGAAGAAAGTGATCTTCACCTGATGCAGGCCGAGCGGACTGGCCTGTCTGGTGAGGTGACCCATGTGACCTCTAGGCCAGAGACTGCCAATATAAGCACAAGCTGTGGCAAGCTACGTTGGGGGATGGGCCTCCAAAGATATCAGAGGAAGCCCAGAGGTTGAGCCAAGTGCGTAGAGATGTTTAGGAGCCCTCCTCCTTCATTGAATGCCTGAAGCAGATGACCTACATTTGGGGGGACTTGGGTCCAGAGCCATAAAACAGTCACATTTCGCCCACTCTAAGAGTGTCAGACCTCTCCCAGTCACCGGTGGGACCCAGCAGTGGAGCATTCCCCTCCTGCTCCCTGCCTCTGCAGCACAGGCCATGCCAAAGAGCAGGAAGCACAGCTGCCACGCTGCTGGTCTCTACTTGGCCTGTTACCTGTTGCTTCTTCTCACCACTATCAACTCATTCCTCACTGGTTTTACTGGTTAATAATTTAACAGACATTTCTCCACTATTGTGGCAGTATGGATCAACTCAGAACCATCACTTAAAATTATTAGTTGCCCAAAAGTGTTTTCCAAAGGTAGGTCTGCAAATTAGGCAAAACCAACAACAGAGTACCAGAGTACTGTTCTAAAATTCTTGTTTTGAGTATGACAGTGACTGAATTACAACAAATAAGATCAGACATGCCTGAAGACTGATTTTCACAAAACAACTCCCTTCAAAACCAGACTAGGATTATTCCCACCACTTTGTTCTTAGCACAGTGCATCTGAAAAAGCTCTGCTCTGCTCTCAGTAGGTGCTGCCACCTTCCCCCCACTATGCTGATTTTAAAGATTTCTTTGTCAAGGCTTTTGAATGAGAAATTTATTTTATTTGTTATTTAACAAGCAAACACAACAGGTATCATAAGAACAGTTTCACAGTAGGGTTCTCCATTCATGTCACATAACAAAATGCACTCGTTTTTTTGTGGTTTTTTTTTTTAACGTGAATTTAAATACATTCAAAAACTAAAAAAAAAAAAACAAAAAACAAAACAAAGGTAGAATAAACAGGCTCTGCAAAATTGCTTCCTTCACCCAGGAGGCTGTGTTCACCCTAGGGATTGTACACACCCTAGAGATTGTACACACCAAGGGTGCTCCAATAAGACACATGGGAAACCAGTCAATGGACCCACTGATCTTGAGAGCTTAGCACCAGCAGCCGCTATCCTCTCCCACTCATGCTTCTCCCTAGTGGGGATCTGGAACCAGGCTTGCTTGGGGTGGCTGTTCCTCTGCCCTTTTCTACACAGCATGGCTACCAAGGCCACTCTAAGACACAGATGAGATGGCAGCAATGCCATAGGACACATGGAAAGTATGGAAGTGCTCCTCCAGCTCCTGGGATGGGGGAGCCATCCACAGCAAGAGCTGCCTCTTGCTTCCTCCATGGTTGCTCCGGGAGTCTGGGCAACAGCCATCCCAGGTCCCTGGGAAACACCAGCCTTTCCAGGGAGCTAAGGTGCCTGGGAAATGCTGCAAGCAGCCAATGGGCCTCCACATGCAAACAAGCACAGCAACACAGGACACTGGTATGGCCTCAGGACCACGAGGTCACTGTCCGGTCCTATCTCCATGGCCTCTTCTTTCAGAGCCCTCTGCTTCCATGGCCCCTGGACAGACTCCCAAGAACTTATCTCCCACCATAAACACCCAATGCCTTCTGATCCCCAGTTGGCCAGTTCCAATTATGTCTGGCCTGGGAAGGGAAGTCTCATAGACAACATCTACCCAGAAGTGCAGTTTAAACAGGGGCACAGTGAAGAAACTTTCTGTTCAAGTGCAGGGCAAGGATGAAACTTAAACTCACCATTACAAACCACAGAATCCACTTGGAAAAAACAAACCCAAACAAGCCTGAATTGCCTACAACCTAGCCCTTCCTCACCAGTTGAGAGACAAGGGGGGGACCTGCCAGGTGGTATCCCATCTCTGTGTCACTCACAAGCGATTCTTGCCTCAGCCTCAGTGCCACTGAGTATGAGAACGTATCACGTGAGTGAATAAAACAAATGTGATGAGAGATTTGGTAACGTAGTGTTACCTTCCCCTCTCAAAAAATGTCACACTGAATTTTATTACACAGATTTCTCCACACTGCTATCCTCCATCACATCCCTTCGTTTGTTTTGGAAACATTTCTGGCTCTTGCTATAAGCTTTTGGAAGAGCCCTTACAAGCAACCGGGGGATCATGACAACAAGCCTAGCTACAAAAGCATGACAAGGGACTCTTCTGCAGGCTCTGCAGAGGAACTGCCCCCTGGCAGCTCGACAACCACACAAGCTGCTTCACTCCATACTCTTCATGAAACAGCTACAGGCAAGGAGACGGTAACACCAAAATCCTTACCCCCAGTTACTTTCCTATACTCAAGCATTACACCAGGGTTTTGTGTAAATCTGCTTAGCTGCAGAACTGAATTACCAAAATCAAATAATTAAAGGCAAGGATAGACGGTGCTAATCTTAACACATGTACACAGAGTTTCTAATAAATTTAATTATAGTTAACACACACAAAAAATATAAAGAAGGGATTGTTCGTCCTGGAGAAGACTCTGGGGAGGCCTTTAAGTACTTAAAGGGGACCCATAAGAAAGATGGGGACAGTCTTTTTAGCAGGGCCTGTTGTGACAGGACAAGGGGTAATGGTTTTAAACTAGAAAAGGGTAGATTTAGACTACATATAAGGAAGAAATTTTTTTCACTAAGGGTGGTGAAACATTGGACCAGGTTGCTCAGAGAGGTGGTAGATGCCCAATCCCTGGAAACATTCAGGGTCATGTTCGACTTTTTACAAGGCCATGTAGTGATAGGACAAGGGGTAATGGCTTTAAGCTGAAAGATTTAGATTAGATATTAGGAAGAAGGTCTTTACAATGAGGGTGGTGAGACATTGGAACAGGTTGCCCAGAGAGGTTATGGATGCCCCATCACTGGAAATGTTCAAGGCCAGGTTGGATGGGGCTTTAAGCAACATAGTCTAGTGAAAGGTGTCCCCACCCAAGGCAGAGAAGGGTTATAACTCAATAATCTTTAAGGTCCTTTCCACTCCAAACCATTCCATGATTCTATGATTCTACAATCCACCTGCTCCAGCACGGGGTCCTCCACAGGCTGCAGGTGGATATCTGCTCTACTGTTAACTTTATGGGTTGCAGAGCACAGGCTGCCTCACCACAGTCTTCACCATGGGCTGCAGGGGATTCTCTGCTCCAGTGCCTGGACCTCCTCCTGCCCCTCTTTTTTCACTGACCTTGGTGTCTGCAGAGTCCTCTCACATATTCTCACACTTCTCTCCCAGCTGCTGGTGTCACACAGGTTTTTTTCCCCCTTTTTAAATATATTACAGAAGTGCTAGAAGTGCTACTGCTGTCGCTGACGGGCTTGGACTTGGCCATCAGTGGGTCTTCTGTCTTGGGAGCCAGATAGCATTTTCTCTGTCAGACAGGGAATTTCTAGTAGCTTCTCACAAGAAGCCACTTCTATTGCTGCCCCCCCCCTCCCCCCCCAGCTACCAAAACATTGCCACAAAAAACTAATATAAG
Source organism: Ceryle rudis (assembly GCA_033439905.1). Lineage (NCBI taxonomy): Eukaryota > Metazoa > Chordata > Aves > Coraciiformes > Cerylidae > Ceryle > Ceryle rudis. The sequence continues at coordinate 39,893 of JAAGNO010028345.1, read as the reverse complement.
TGTGAAATAAACAGAGCTAGGTGAACAGAACAGTTCAGATACCCTGTGCTGGTTTATAAACACATGCAATGAAATCAGAATCAATTACACTGCAAAAGTAAAAAAGTGTAATATTTGTGTAAACCATGAAACCCGAAATTGTATTACTGGTTTGGAGTAAAAGTGCAGTGACAACCTTTCTCACAAGAGGATTTTAGTGTCTGATTAATGGCACTGTTTCTTGCTCTGATTTGAACTCCTAACCCAAACGAAAGAGTAGGTGTGCTATGTACTTGCTTGAGGGAGTGAAGGCTGGTCTAGTCAGCACTTCACCTGCATGACCTTTACATTTCCCTGATGGAGCACGCAGGGTCCAGTTGCTCTCTTGCCGCCTTCTATATGAGAGGAGGTGTAGAGTATCTCCTGCTTAGCATGCATGCACTTAGCTCCTGTTAATCCTTTTGGGAGTTACACTGTGGTATCAAAGTAAGTATATACTTTTAATCTCTAAAGCAGCACTCTAAGATGTAACTGGAATTTATAGGTCTTATCAATTTGCAGCAGTGCAGGTGAATAAAGAGAGTCTTTAAAATAAAGCATCTGCTGACTCAGTCTAGATAGAGGCTTGGGAGTAAAACTGAAAATTCAGCAGTGTGAGTCCCTCCTCATCTAACAGCTGATTGAAAGTATTACCCTTTTCCTGCTAATCCTCAGAGAGTGGTGTAATGTAAAGAGTTTGAGATCTGGGTGTCTAAATAACAGGAGATTGCTAGTTTTTGGAGACCCTTTAAAGGGTAGCTCCTCAGGGTATCCTCCCACAGCCGACAGGGAGAAACTAAAAATATTAAGCTAAGAAAACTGTTCAAGTAAATTCAGTAGACCTCACTAACATGAAGATGGTTCATCTATATTCCCTTTGCTATGAAAGAGTGGTAGGAGCATCTACACTTGATCGCTTTTATATTTTATTGCTTGGGACAAGATTCGGTAGTCATCCCAGTGTGAATAACAGCTATCCAAATAGCTCACTGCCAATATATGTTGAGTAACAGTATCATTGTGTAACATCAAATTTATGTAATATGGTATTGTCAGATGATAGATATTAGAAATGCCAGTTTGTTGTTTGGTACGGATGTGCACAAATTGAATCCACATTTGAGGGCCAAACTTAATTAAATGAAAGATCACTTCAACCCACAAATAATTATAGTACCCCTCCAGTCATCCAAATAGCTCAAATGTTTGCTTAATGCTTGTGAATATGTTGAAAAATAGATCCTAACATACAGCTTATGAATGAACAGCAAAATCAGAGATGCTGTTCCTGCTGATAATTTAAAATCAACATACTTTCAGACAATTATGTTTATTTCCTTAGGTATTCGTGATACGGTGGGGAATAGGAAAATGTACAGTGGAATAAGAGGGCTGATACATAGAAAATAATATTTCATACAGTTAATAAAAAAAAAGTGATCAAGTCTCAAAAAGCTGAAAATGTTCAATGTGGGTTCTGATGTTCTGCTGTCAATTCATTTTTAATATCTTGTGCTTGATTAATTCTTTCTAGAAAATAATGGTATTATAGTTGCATCACAATATTTTTTTTTTCTTTCTAGTTGTCTAAAACCATACTGATTTTTAGGCATTATTCAGGGTGTTCTAAGAACTAGAATCTTGTTCTTAGTTGTCAGTCAAAGGTTTTTTTATGTACTGTTCACAAGTGTTACTTCCTGGAAGAAAGGAACTGCATTCAGTTTTGTGTGACCCTACTGGAACCAATTTCTTAGTTTTGAAATAAAAAATAACACTGAGTGTTATATTTTAAGGATGCAGAAATTCCATTTCTGGGTTTTGTTCTCATAACTCATTACATATTGTTTTCAACTAAAATGTACACCTATCTATTAAATTCCTGCTTCACCATGTAGAACGTAAAAAAACCAAGCACTATGAACAGAATACATAAAGTAAATATTGCCTGTAGTTGTAGATATGGAGGCATTTTGAAATTGCAAATGCAGTGAAAAAAAGTGCAAAGAAAAAACCTCTTTTCGTGAAGATATTTATGGAGAAATTTCCTGGATCATTAGATGCCTCTTCTCATTCATAATACAGAAACATAGTGAGATGCACCTGTTATTGCTGATGAAAGAAATCACACTCCATTTTTTCAACTTCCTGATGTTTAACATATCCATACTATGAATAACAGCTTTTACAACAAAAAGCTTTATGGGTTTATTCAGAAGGCTGATAACATGAGATAAAATACCAGAACAATTAAGCATATGCATAAATCCAGATAACAACAGAGTGAAAAAAAAGTCTTTAAAAATCTTTATGAGCCTGGAACATGTTTTGATTACTGTTCTATAGAGAGAAAATACTTTTATAAGAACTCATGATATCTGCAGTTAAATTACAAAGAAAATGACATTACACAAAATGAAGAAACATAAATCTGAAGTTTATGTTTGTGACTTCAGAGTCTAGAGATCTGCATTTCATTTCAGAAGTGAAACAAAAGCTGAATTCTAAATAAGCTACTATTCATTAAAATTTACATACATACATGTAACTGGAAGTGAATGAAACAGTAGAAAAACATAGTTTGCTATCCTGTCTTAAAGAATCCTCTATAAACTTTCTGTGTGTCAACTTGCAGTTGATGTCCTTCGTGGACCACAAATTGCAAACCAGGTTCGGGCATGGGTCAGGAGACTCCCAATACAACATTGTTTCTGTGTAACATTGGGAAGTTTTGGTCTCAGCTTGATGCCCTGGGAGTGGCCTCTGTCCTTCTCTGGAACTAGCTGCTGGTATTTTTAATGCTGGTAACCCAAGTTAATGTTGCAGTTTAAGACTACTGTTGTACAACTCAGTGTGCAGGTGACTGCTGCCCTTCCCTATTCCCCTGACCTTTTCCTTGTTTGAGTGTGGAGTCAACCATGTTAGATTGAAATGCCTTCAGTGTTGATTTAAGATAAAAAAAAAAAAAGATTTTGCATTGGGGCATTGAGTTTAGGAAGCACTCATGGGTTCCATTTAGTTTGCTTTGCTGTTGTCATGGTGATCTCCGGCATGGAGGTGGTAAAAAATGGCCTGAGGTAATAACATTTGCAGCTCTTCCAGCTGCCTGCAAAGTAAATATGTCTGTGACCTTAGATTCTAGAATGTAGCTTTTTAATAAGTGGTGAATTCCAGTCCCTGAAATAAATTTAAATTTAAAAAATGAGCCCTTTAAAATGTGTATTTATTTAAGTCTATAGGATCATATTTTAATTCCAGTGTAGTTAATAGTATGGAATGAAACTGCATGTTTATGCTTTGAGAATGTGTATCTCAGTTCTTAGCTTTCCCTGGGCAGGCTGTTAAGATCCTTTAATCCTCCCAGGTCCAGCAGTAGACACAGTCTTGTAAACATGAGAGTTTTCTCCATAAAACTGTCCTTGAAAAATAAATCTAAGCAATTAGCCTCCTATCACTCTGCTCAGCACTTACTCCTGCAAATATTATGTTTCACTATTCAATGGGTCTAATTTAGATTATGTCTTCAGATCAGGCTGCAATTTCTCTGTCCTTTTACATCTGTGATGCTATTTAATGATGTCATATTATTGACCTAAATCATAACTTACCAGATGGGTTTGTCCAGTAAGGTTCTTTGAGGCTGTCTGATTACAAGGTGAGTGGAATGGGGAGAAAAAAATGCTCGCTGAAGGAATGGAAAGCTTAAAAAAGCTTTGCATTTTCTGAGGTGCTATGTGAGGTAACTGTGAAGAATAAAGGAATCGTATATTGTGTGCAAGGCCTCCAGTTTCTTTTGCAATGCCTTAAAGGAGTGTGAAAGAAATGGAACATTTCCCAAGATTTCTGTTTGAGAGCTGTGCTTGAAGGCTCTGTAAATAATGTTCTATTGGTACTGAAGTACCAAGATAATAGGAGACTCTTTCAGCAGGCCCAGATTTCCTTTGTGCCCACATATGTTGCTACTTAGGCATGTGAAATGACCCAAAAATGGGCATAGTCAATAAGATGACTTGTGGCCATGTCCATTGGGATCTGGGGTCACATATGTTCCTGTACATTATCTCTGTGCAGCTCAGAAAACTCCTGTCTTGCATCTCAAAATACTCCTTCATTTAGATGATGTTTCTGTCTTTATCTAGCCATTCTTACATGACTTCACTCTTCTTAAACTACGAATTGTGTTTCTTCAGCACTGGAAGACTCACAAATATATCTGTCACTGGCCTTAATTCAGGCTGTGGGAATGTGGCAATCTGATTGCTGCAGAACTGTCCCAGCAGTTAAATCCGTCAAAAGCCGATGTTTCATTTCTCTATACATTTCTCTGTTCACATCTCCAAACTTGGAAGCTGAATCTTAGAGTTCTATGAGTCTGTGATCTGTTTTTTACTTTGGACATGAAAGACTAGTACAATTCTGAAATTCTGCTTTTCATCTTGGACAAGTTGTATCTGAGCCTTAGCCTGCATGTCAAAGCTGAAACAATTTCTAGTTAGTGAACACTGATTGATCAGTGTGGCCAAGAAGACCAGTAGTATCCTGGCGCATTAAGAATAGCAGGTTGAGGGAGGTTCTTCTCTCCCTCTACTCTGCCCTAGTGAGGCAACATCTGGAGTATTTTGTCCAGTTCTGGGCTCTGAATTCAAGAGAGACAGGGAACTACTGGAAAGAGTCCAATGGAGAGCTACAGGGAACATATCTCTTATGAGGAATGGCTGAGAGCCCTGGGGCTGTTTGTTGTGGAAAAGAGAAGACTAAGAGGGCATCTTATCAATCAATGTTTATCAGTATCTAAAGGGATAGTGTTAAGATGATGGGGCCAGTATGTTTTCAGTGGTACCCAGCAACAGGACAAGAGGCAATGAGCACAAACTGGAACACATGAAGTTCCACCTTAACATAAGGAAAAACTACTTTACTGTGAGGTTGAGGGAGAACTGGAACAGGCTGCCCAGAGAGGTTGTGGATTCTCTTTCTCTGGAGACTTTCAAAACCCTCATGGATGTGTTCCTGTGGAACATACTGTAGCAGGACAGTTGGACTTTATGATTTCCAGACGTCCCTTCCAACCCCTACCATTCTGTGTTTCTGTGAACTGAGTTGACTTAATGAAAGAAGTTACACAGGAAGATCAACAAGCTGTTGTCACTGGGTTTGAATGTAAGGTGGAGGCCCTCAGCATGCATATTGCTTGCATGGGAAAGATGGGGGGTTGGCAGGTGTAATGTGTGGGATTTTTTGGCAAGAGGCACTCCTGAGGTTCTCCTGAAATGTTGTCTATAGTGCATGTGAGTGTGGAGCTGGCCAGACATCCTGTGAGCCAGTGTTAGTATACATAGCTCAAAGAGTTAAAAAGTTTATAGAAGTGCTTTAGGATAATGAAAAGGGAAATAGATTTAATTAAGGCATATAGCTCTACATCCCTTACAAGCATTTAAATTTGTTCCTGAAAAGAGCATTGAGTAGAGTTTTGGAATTTCTGTCATTTGACTGAAAAAGCCATAACAACTTCTTCACAGTCAGGGGATTTCTATGACTTGAACTCACACAGGAGGACTAGAGGGCAGCCAGGCAGTTGTTCACTGTGCATTTACACTCTCAGTTTCAGTCTGGTCTTAAAGTAGCAGCTAGGTGCACTTAACCATACATCAGTGCCTCTATGGGTAATAATCGCGATGGCAGAGGTCTGGCATTTAACAAAGACTTTTTTTTTCTGAAGAGCTTTCCTGAGGAAAGAATAGTATTTGAATAATTTTCTCCCAATTTATCCTTGCTTTGCCCCAATATGAAAATTGCGGAGGGGGAGAAACCTACATTTTTAATTGTCTCAAACAAATTTGAATCATTAACAGAGTTAACTAACCACTTATTTCATAATTATAAATGATGCAACATGCAAGAAGTTTGGTTTTCACTATTTTTTGTAGCTGCTTTGCTTTCTACTATTTTTTGTAACTTGGTAATTATAAACAAGTATTCTTGATGATGGTTTTAAAACAGGAATGTATAGTAGTTTATTTAGTATCTATTGCTTTTACTTTAAGATGCTTTAAGCTACTGGAAGAATTATTTACTATGTCACAGAATTTCCTGCCTTATTAGTTAAATGAAAGTATTTCCCTACAGATATTTTCACATGTAATACTGTTTCCCATATTTCACAAGCTGTTTGCAGTTTAAACTTAATCATATTTGCCTTTCCATCACTGAAACATATTAGAATTACCTTAGAGATCTAGATCTTATTTGGATATTTATAGCATAATTAGATTTGACGTATTGTACTTTGTTTATCTCAGTTAATGCCTAAAGGCTTGATTCTGATCTGAGGTCTGCAGAGGCATAGCACCAAATTTGGAATAAACTCTCTACTGGAGATGCTAATAGCAGTCTTCGTTCAAAATAGTCACTCAGCTCTCCTCCTGTCTCCTAAAATGTGTTAGGTTGGAAAGACATATTCGTATTTTGTTGAGAATGAGATCATGGCAGAAAGTGGAGCTAGTCTACAGGAATTTAGTCTTTTGTCCTGGTGCTCTCCATATATATTATTGTATAGCTAACATATGAGTACATTTTATTTACTGGAATAAATATTGTTTTGAACCTTTAAATATCCTCTGCCACAAAGAGATCTGATCACTTGTACTTTTGCTTTGTTTTTGTTCAATCTATTTTTAGTTATGCGGAGATCCAGATATAAAATTTGGCATTCCTGGAAAGTCAGTCTGGACTGGTGACACTCCACAGAGAACTTTATTCTTAGGAATCAATGAATTAATTATCACCTAGAATTTGTAGTTTACCCCAGTAAATGAAAAATATTTTGTTTGTCTTTCTTCATGTTCATTTTCCAAGGATAACTCTAGGAATGTGACTGTCATGAATTCACATTTTACTTTGCTTTAAAAAAGTTTGGCATGGTCTTATGTACTCTATCCATGTCCATACCATATCCATAGCTGATATCTATAGCGTGGTATGACATGATATCTATCAGCTAGTGCTGTAGTACTAGAAAGAGTATTGTGGTATGTATTGGCTCGTGATTCATCAATTCTTACTGCTGGGTTATTTGTGTTTGGAGTACGCTGAATTACAATGTGGAAATTGTTATGTTTTCTTGTCTTGTGTATGTTGGAAAAACTGTCATCATCCTCTCCCCTGACACATATTTTTATCAAATGATTTGGTAACTTAATAATCTCTGTAACCAAGCTGGTTTACCATGTCAGTTGTGAAGGTTGGTCACGTCTGAAAGCAGAAACACTTAGCTGGCTCACAGTGGCTTGCCCACATTGAGTAAAAGGTGTGGGGAACCTTCCTGTGTTCAGCTCTGAGAATGGAGTATATTGCAGGAAAAACTCTGGTGTAGATAGGTTCACATGTGTTCTGCTTTTGGATGAAACCGTGAAATATTCCTTTTCCTGAGGTTTTCCTTTGGTAGAGAAATGCCAGGGGAACGGAGAGACCTGCGAGGAGCCGGCAGCACTTGCGGGAATGCTGATGAGGCCTGGGTATTGCCAGGTGACCACATCTATAAAAGAAACTCTTGGGGATCACTGCAACGAGAGGGGGCAAACAGAGTGTGGACAGCAGCCAGAGCATGGTACGGCAACTGGCACGGCAGTTGGCATGGAAGGGTGCAGAAGGCTCTGGCCCGTCTGACCAGGGAGGGATTGTTTCCACCCAGCCATGGCCTCTCTAAGCTCTGCACATACCACAACTGCTGCAGCATCCCGGAAGGAGCTCCAGGGGGAACACACAGCCACCCCGGGGTCAGGCTGCCGGCTGTGCCAGCCCTTACACGGGTGCAGGGTGGCAGCGGTGAG
>JAAGNO010028345.1:20701-31949 GCA_033439905.1 Ceryle rudis | reverse complement strand
ATCACAGCAGTTTCTGGGAATGATCAGGTAGGAATTAGGCCTTCTTCCCCCATAAAGATGATGGGATCAATAGCCCAGCTGAAGTGCATCTGCACCAATGCACACAACATGGGCAACAAACAGGAGAAGCTGGAAGCTGTTGTACAGCAGGAAAATTATGATGTAGTTGTCATCATGAAAACATGGTGGGATGATTCACACAGCTGGAGTGCTGCACGGGATGGCTATAAGCTCTTCAGAAGGGATAGGTCAGGAAGGAGAGGTAGTGGAGTGGCCCTGGATGTTAGGGGAAGCTTTGCATGTCTTGAGCATAATGATGGTGATGATAGGCTTGAGTGTCTGTGGGTAAGAATCACAGAGATCCTGCTTGAGTAACCTGATCTTCTGTGGCAAGGTGACCTGCTTAGTGGATAAGGAAAGGGTGTGGATGGTCTCTACCTGGACTTTAGTAAAGTTTTTGATACTGTCTCCTACTGCATTTTCCTGAAGAAACTGTCTGCTCATGGCTTGGATAAGCATACGCTTCACTGGTTTAAAAATTGCATAGGTGGCTTGTCCCAGAGAGTGGTGGTGAATGGGGTTAAATCCAGTTGGTAGCTGGTCACAAGTGATGTTCCCCAGGGTTCCCTACTGGAGCCAGTTCTGTTTAACACCTTTATCAATGATCTGGATCAGGGTACCCTCAGCAACTTTGCAGACAATACCAAATTACGTGGGTGTGTTGCTCTGTTTGAAGGTAGGGAGGCTCTACAGAGGGATCTGGACATGCTGGGTCATTGGGCCAAGACCAGTGGTATGAGGTTCAACAAGTCCAAGTGCTGGGTCATAAGAACCTCATGAAATGCTACAGGCTTGGGGAAGAGTGGCTGAAAGCTGCTCAGAGGAAAAGGACCTGGGGGCTCTGATTGACAGCTGCCTAAATAGGAGCCAGCAGTGTGCCCAGGTGTTCAAGAAGGCCAATGGAATCCTTGTTTGTATCAGCAATAGTGTGACCAGCAGGACTAGGAAAGCGATCATCTCCCTGTAGTTGTCAGTGATGAGGCCACAACTAGAATACTGTGTTCAGTTTTGGGCACCTCGCTACAAGAAAAAAGTTGAGGTGCTGGAGCATGTCCAAAGAAAGGCAACAAAGCTGGTGAAGGGTTTAGTGTTACCGAGAGGTGGCTGAGAGAGCTGGAGTGGATTAGCCTGGAGAAAAACAGGCTGAGGTGAGACTTCTCTCTACAACTGCCTGAAAGATTGTAGTGAGGTGGGTGCCAGTCCCTTCTCCCAGGTAAGAAGTGATAGAACAAGGGAAAATAGCCTCAAGTTGCACCATGAGAAGTTTAGATTGGATATTAGGAAAAAGTTCTTCACTGAAAGGGTTGTCAAGCTCTGGAACAGGCTGCCCAGGGAAGTGGTGGAGTCACCATCCTTGGAGGTATTTAATAGATGTGTAGATGTAGTGCTTCAGGGCATGGTTTAGTGGTGATCTAGTGGGGCTGGCTTAAAGGTTGGACTTGATTATCTTGATAGTGTCTTCCAGTAGAAACAATTCTATGATTCTAATATATTTGTCAGAAAATCACATCTGGTACTACATCTCAGAGCTGGATTGTACTCTTGCCAGTCTTTGCTCTTCCCTAATTTTGGTATTGTATAATGCAACCTATGGAATCCAGTTCTTAGGAAGTCTGTTTCAGCTTTACAATTGTCTATTTGTGGCATTTAAACCTTGATTAGAGTAATTTAAACTTAATGGCCATGGTCAATCTTTGTGACAGCTATCACTTTTGTGAAAGAGGCCCTTTTAAAAATGTGTAAGACTCTCAAAATTTTTATGTACAGGCAACCTTTTTGAAGACATGTAATGCATTAGTGGATTTCCTTAATGAGATAAAGTAGGGGAGAGGTATTTTTGAATTATCTGTTTCTGAGACAGTCCTCTATAAACTTGTCCAGCATTAAGTCCTTCCAATGGGCTACAGTTCTTCATTAACTGTTCCAGCATGGGTCTCTTCAGTGGGGTGTAATCCTCCCAGTGATGGATTGTTCCAGTGCAGGGTCCCCTCAGAGTCACGGCCTTCTTTGGGAGCAGTCCCCTGCTCTGGTGTGTGGTCCTCCACAGGCTAATGGCAGGCCTCTGCTCTACCATTAATCTCTATAGGCTGCAGGGCTTCAGCCTGCCATCTCACCATGGTCTCCAGGGGAATCTCTGCTCTGGCTTGCTTCCCCTCCTCCTTTCTCACTGACCTTTGTGTCCACATTTTTGTCTCTCTCACATCCCATCCTTCTCCAAAACAAAAGAAGCTGTCCAGAAGTTCTTTCTCTTTTTACATATGTTACCACAGAGCCACTTCCACTGTTGCTGATTGTCTTAGCCCTGGACAGCAGCAGGTCCAGCCTGGAGCCAGGGAGCTTCTAGAATTTTCTTACAGAAGCCACCCCTGTACCCCTTGCATCCCCGCCCGCTACCAAAACCGCACCACAAACAAACCCAACACACTATTTTAACAGTTTGAAAATTTGCAGTTGTGTTTTGAAGGTTATTTATAATGTTATGTTTTTGTGGAAAACCAAATGCTAAATTAAAGTCTGCTGACATGCAATACAAGTTTGGGCTACAATTAAAAGGAACAGTACACATAAAATATTCTGTAATTCTCATAAAAATAGAGGTACACAGGCTGATTTTTCTGTTCTAACCTTTAGATGAAGAATGCTGGCTTAATATTCATAAGGCAGAGGGTAATGTCTTGCTTTTCAAGTTTGAGTGCACTGTAGAAAAAAATGAATGGTGCTGAAAATTACTGTTTCTATAGAATTTAATTTCTTATCAGACTGTTTATATGGTTTTGGAGAAATATGGCTTTATTAAGAAAAGACAAATTAATATCCTTTACTCATTATTCAGAGGTTCTGCATACACTAATTAGTACTATGTTATTTCTCAAATATTCAAATTATAGTGTACAAATAAATTTTAATTGCTAAAGATTTATACAGAAGTCATTAATGTCATTATTACAGAATGTTGATACTTGGAAAATTATTAATGCAGTAAGTATTTTAGACAAGAGTAGGACAATAATTATTGTTACTTTTACTATTCCAGTATTATCCAAAGTTTACAGAGCCCTTTAGAAATGCAGAAGACAGCACAGTCTTTATCTTAAAAAATGCATAAAGCAGTGAGAACAGATGTAATATGCAGAGAGTCAGATTCATGCTAGGCAAATGTCTTGTTATTTACAGGTTTGCTCCTGTCTGACTTTAACACATTTGTGATATTTAAGCCATTACCATCTGCACTGATCCATCTAAGTCAAGAGTGACCAACCTGTGTCTCTAGAGTAGCCTATACGCAGTCCCCTGACAGGGTTCTGTACAGAAGCATGGGGAGGCTGCCCATCACAGACATCACTGCAGAAGTAAACCCCACAGCTAGTGGCTGATGCTGAGGCCAGCTAGACACCTGAGTGCTACGCTCACACCCAGCTGCAGCTGGTCTGTTGTGGGAAATGCTCCTGTGTCATCCTTTTGGGTACAAACAAATCCATTTGAGAGCTCTGAACTTGCTTCCTTGCTCCTAGCCTAGCTTCCTTGCTTCTAGTCCCTTACAGGAATGTGCTGTCTTCTGCTTTCACCCTGATGAAGCTGCTGAGAATGTTACACATAGCAATAGGGTGTTGGGTTACTTTTTCCTCCAACAGTTCTGTCTAGAAGAACATGGGTTTCGTATCTCCACATATCATGCATATTGAGAGCGGCCATAGGGAAGAAGAATGCCTCCAGGAGACACCTGTCAGGGAATGGGGAGCTTTTCCAGATGATCCCATTGTTGTCAAAGCATGGAGGGAAGTGAGGGCATCGAGGCATGAACAATTCCTTCGTGATTATTTGCTTTCAATTTGCTGCAGCTGGAGATCTCAGAACTAAGGCTGGTGAGAGCTCAGAGGTGAGGCTATGATGAGAAGCAGCAAGGGACATCGTGTCAAAGATGACTCTTTATGTGGACCAGAAAGGAATAAGTGTGATTTCTGTCAGGCCAGTGTGCAGGCATCTCTCTGTATCAAGTTGCTGAAGGTACAATGGGAGGACAAAGAAAAGACAACACCTTAAATGCAATGTGAGCAAAAAAAGTAGTAAGTATCAGGGATGACTTGTGTGGGTGAGGTACATGAGGAAAAGCAGTTAAAATTACGTTGGGCTATGTCAGAACTGCATAGAGAAGCATAAGTGATCCTGGGCATAACAGAAGAGCTCTGTTTTGCCATGATGTGTTTGAGCAGATACTGTGAAGTTATGAGTTAGCTGATTTATGGAACTGAATAAATGGAGACAGGCTGTCATTGAAGAAGCAGTTTTGCTTTGAGTCGTCTATACAAGACTGTTCCTTAACAATGTTTGAACAAGCAAAGTTACCAAAAAATGAGAAAAAAGACAGCTTCAGGAGAAGGGATTTAAAAAAAAAAAAATCATGTGAGGCTTGGATGTTGTGGAAGAGAGTGTATGAGTAAATTTGGGTAGACAACTGCATTTGGCTGAGCTGAAAAAATAGAATGACCATTCTCACTATTTTCCAGTTTCTCACTTGATATTTAACATGTCAATTGGTTTGAATTTACAACAGCTGAAAATCAGACCTTCAATACTGAAACAGGGTGGCATACGTAAAATGGACAGAGACATTCAATAAATAACATATTTGACCTTAATATATTATTTATAAAGGGCTATGCATGCAAAGTGCTAAGCACCTTCCATTTCAATAACCAGCCTGCAGGAGTACTCATAAAAGCATTGCTTCAGTCTAGCAAGAAAGGAAACCACATTAATTGGAAGGATTTACCTCAGCAGGTATGGTGTTTTCTGTTGCCTTATTGACATGAACCAGCTTTGTAGTGGTACCTGAGAGAAGACTTTAAATAAATCAATGCAAAAAAATAACTATGCCTGTAAGGAACTGGTGGGGGGAAAATAAAAAATAAAAATAAATAAAGGAAAAGATAGTAGACGTCCTTTACTACAGATTAGTTAAAATATGACTTCTGTTTAAGGCTGTTGTCTATAAGGTTAAAAAAAGAAACCACAGCTGTGAGGCAGATGAACCTGAAGATCTGGTTTGTGCAAGGGGCATTAACTGAGATTGGACCATCTAGGAAACATTTTAGGTCAAGCAATTATTTATATAAAGTACCACATTCACACCAAGAGCAACAGCAAATGGAAGCTGTTGCAGTTGTAAATGGTTTACAATCACAGTTATGATTTGTAGGATTCTACACTGGGTCATATATGCACAAGTTCCCCAACGTCTTGGGCTGAGTGCTGCAGACTGTGCTTTGGATCAGTAAAAACTGTCTGGTACCAGAAGCTATGACTCCAGCACATGTTATTTTAATTGCAGTTTTGGAAAGGAGAAAGACCACCATACTTTTATAGCCCATTGTTTCTCTGAAAGTACAATTTTTTTGTTGTGAATATGCATGGTTACCTTTCTCATATTTGAGTATTCTAAGCTTTTGTTATAATAAAAAAAAAAAAGCCAAAAAATGTTATATAGAAAACATTTTTTTTTAAAGTTCATCAAACTTTGAATAAATCACTTTAGATAAATAAGTTATTGTAGCCTGGGGGCTCTTAAACAAGATCCTAGTGTGGTTTCTTCTGACCTAAAGATCTTTCTGTCCAGGGCATCATGGTAGGTTTGTTGGTTGATACCAAGGACTTTAATATATGTGTCATTCGCTGGATTAACTGCTGTTAGCAACTGCTCATCTCTTAGATGAGCTGATGCAAATTTCTACTGGTGGAAAAAGATGGTATTCAGCTATAGACAGTACTTGGCCTTCTTAAGAGTGCAGAGCATTAATTTCTCTTACTATAATATTTACTAATGCAGAAAATAGTGTATATTGGGGTTCAGCAGGATTTCCTCTCAGAATTGTGACTTAAAGGTCTGCCTTTTTTCTTTCAAACATTAAACATTTTTTTGTTTTGTTTTCGTGGATTCTGTATCTACTGAAATAACTCAGTTTAACTGCTGTAAAATGAGAGTTTTTCACAAGTGCATAGGTTGTATCTTCCAGTGTATTTTCATATTGGTGGTGTTTTTCCCACACCTCACAGAATTTTTCCAGTGTTTAGTTTGCAGTTCAGTGTCCCTGAGGCAGGAGGGGCAGTTTTGTCTGTCTACACATTTCAGTGGCTGGATAGGTCCTTTATATTAATCTTAATTATGCCTTACTTTCATTCTGTCCCACTTGATAATACAATTTGTGTAAGCCTAAATATATTTTCTAACCTTCTATTCTTTAAGTGTATGCTATTACTTTTTTACCCTTTATAACTGTTTTTCTCATTGCATACACATCGAGGAAGCAAATATAAAATTTATGTTTTGTTTTAGTTTTCTTTCTCCTCTCCCTTTCCTTCTTCCCTTCATATATTGGTTTGGTTTTGTTTTATTTTCTTAAAAAAAAAAATATCTTATGAAGAGTGTGGTGCGTTGACCTTGTCTAAGGTCCAAATGCCCATGAGCTGTTCTCTCACTCTTCGCCCCAACAGGGCACCAGGAGAAAACAGTATTTAAAAGTTTTGGGTTGGGATACAGAAAGGGATATCGCTTACTAATTACTGTCATGGGCAAAACAGATTTGACATGGGGAAAATTAATTAAGCACCTTTTCCCAGGCTCGATTGGACTCCTATCCTCCTGAGTCCTTTCCCCCCACCCTGAGCCATGCAACTACCCTCTTGGCTGATAGGCTCAGTGATGCCCTGAAGTGGGACGACTGGAGCGGGCTGGAACAAGCTGTGCCTGGCACAGGGTCATCCCTGTGGCCTCTCCTGCCAGAACCTGGGCACTGACACCCCATACAAAGAGATACAATTCAATGAAAACATCCAAAGGAATAGTTTTCTTCCTAACCCCCAGTACATTTCCCATTCTGTTTTCCAGTTGTTTATTACACTAAAGTTTTTTCCTGTGTGGGTCTGTCTATGAAAGCTCACTCTATTTATATAAAGTTTATATTTTTCAAATTATGTTATTTGATTCCTAGGCTGCTGTTGCTTGTTGCATAAGTTTCTCTTTTCCCTGTGGTTGTTCCCTCTGTACTTTTTTCCCCTCAATCAATTCTTAAATACGGTTTATTGCTCTGCACTTATCAGAATTACTCTGCCTTTTGGTTGACTGTTAGAACTTCCCCATAGCTGTTATTAAGTATAACAGGGCTAGTACGCGTTTATTTGTTTCTTCCTCTTTTCATGTGCTAATGAACCTGGTTGATGCCCAAGTCCTTGCTGCAAACCATGTTGGAGCCTCTTTTATGGACAGCACTGCCAGTTCCAGCTTTCTTCTTGCTATGGTTGTCCATTGCCTTCAGAAATAAACTTACTCTTCTTCTTGAGCTTCTTTTTTTTTTTGTTTTACATGGGCAAGATTGCTCTCTTCAGCCTCAGACATTCGGTTGTACACTGGCATAGCTATACCACCTACTTGACATTTTGCCCTTCTTTTAGGTGAATATATCTTACCATTTTTTTTCCAGATACATAACATTTATTATATTATGTATAATACTATATATGATAAAATTTCCTCTCCTTATACTTTTAACTACCATCATAAATAGTTTAGCAGCATAAAATGTCATTCCCAGACTCTGGCACAGTACTCTTGACTGAAAATTATAAATGTTTCTCCTTACTACATGAGCTATTCTATATTCTGATAATTTCAACCTTTTCCTCTTTCACAGCTACAGATACAGTCTTCTGTCAATAGGACAACTGAGATTGGAAATGGGAATATTTAGACCCTGAATCTGAATTTTTGAGGGGAGCCTAGTTAGTTAGACTTTGCTCATCTGAGGAAAGCATAACAATATAATAGATGCTATTATATCTTTGTTGAGTCCATCTCTGGACAGCGTGTGAGCCAAACATATGCCGAGCAATGAATACCTGATTTCAGCTTAATGAAATATTATCTTCTAAAGTCTAAAAATATGATCACTTCAGGACTCTATTTAACAAGTTGTTCAAAACCTGAGTCACTGAAGCTTAATTGCAGAACAACTGGTGTTTTGTGAAATCCACGTCAACTGTCCTTGCCTTAAAAAATTAAGACTTAGTATTGTCATGCTTTTAAAACTATGGTATATTTTGATGTGCGTATTTCAACTCTTGAAGGTGATGAAGGTATATGTGTTATTTATTATCAGTGAATATCAGGTGTATTTTCAGTTGCATAGCTCTCAAAGATAGACTGCTTAATTTGTGTTGGGTTTTTTTGAGTAGCACTAGTGTAAATTATGGCCAAGCCACATATTTAAAAATCCTATTTCTGCTTTGTTCATAGAGATTTTCTGATGTCTGTGCAGCATTCTGTGAATACACTAATCACTGTAGATATGACAAAGATCAAATAGTTGTATTATATGACATATGCGTAAAGCTTTTTTGAATAAAGAGATGGAAAATGAAGAAGACTGATTCCACTGTTCCTCCTCCCCTCTACCCTAGCTGCAGTTCTTGTAATGATCTTGGTCAAGAGACCAGGGGAGGTGCGTTCCATCGTGGGAAATATAGTCTATCCATAGAGCTCTGTCCCAGGTGAGAATGAAAATTGGCTGAAGAAGGAAATTACTAAGGATGGATAGTTTGGGAACAAAATTTTCTGAGTCAGTTAAAAAAAAAATATTTTTATTAGAAATATAAAAACTTTGATTTCACTGGTGAAAAGATGGAAGTTTTCTGTTAGTGGAAGTGGTTGGCAGAGAGTTCTAGTTTTATAGCAATTATGTTTTCCTGATAATACTCCTATTTAGGAGATGTCAGAAAAAGAGATAGCTTTTCTGAACACACTGTGCACTGTTACATTACCTTTGTGCCTCTTTTATTGAAATTAGAACCATTAGGTCTCATTTGTTTTGACATTATTTAGTGGTCCTTGTTTTTAGACATGGGGAAGCTCATGAGATGAACAGAACAAAATTACAGAAAATAAGGTCAGTAAGTAATCATTTATGCAATCAAAAAAGGTTCAAGATGCTTACCAAATACAACCCAGACAAGTGTCACAATTTCTAATAACTTTTTTCTCATATTAAATATACAGAATAATAATAGTTATAGCAGATAATAATTTGAAAGTATGTATATATACATGGAACTACCTTTTTACCTTGCTGTGTGTTGCATCGTTTTATGTTTTGTCCATGTTACATGTGTAAAAATGTACATTATATAGTAAACTAATTTAAAGACAGTAATCTCAGAAAAAGAGGGAAGATAACGTCTTGGTCTACATGCTGCAGTACGTAATAGCAGAAGGAGAGAAATTGGCAGTACTGTGGATAAGAGAGGGCCTTCAGTATCAGAGACTGCTTAAGGCATATCTCACTAGCTGCTTGATTTCCTGATTGCTCAGCATTTTGCAGAAGATGGGAATTACACTAAAAGCAAATTTACGTGTTCTGTACAAATTACTCACTATTTCTTGGCTGCAGGGCTATTGCAGAAAACAACTTGCAGTTTTAGTTTTTTGCAGGGGAGCTTTTATAATCAAAGGCAGTGGTAACCTTGCTTCACCCAGACAGATGAGTGTGTGTGAAAACACTGTGCTCAGTGCTAAACACCTAGTGTCAGACAAAATTTAAGCACCAGGAGGAGGCTTAATGTGCTGGTGTTTTCCTCAGTAACAGTCATTTCATTTCTTTATTTCTAAAGAAAAGCAGTCTCACCTATCACACACCTCATGGTGAAGCACTCTATGCTGGTGGAGTCTTATCCTTCATAGAAATATTAATTTCAAAGTTAAAAAAATTTACCACTCCATGTATTCAGTTGGTGAATCTAAATTTCTCTTAAATCTGACATTAAACTATTTTTCAAAGACCTGCATCTGTTTTCACAATCTTCTCATTAACTTCAGTGCATAGGTGGCATATAAAAATAAGTCCTACGTCTACATAGCCTCCTAATTTTGGTAATGAATTCCTGTACAGGAACTGATTTCCACAAGTGTTGTGTTGCAGCTGTTTCACCATTTACTTTCTTGAGGTACTATGACAGTGTGACAGTAAATGGACAATAGTACAACAGGATGGAATACAGCCTCTAGAGCAAGCCCTTAGCCCTATTCTGACATGTCTAGACTTATGCCTTAGGCTGTGTACAGTGTCAAAAAACCAAATTGTGTTGTGTAAAATACTCATTGATATATGTTGTTTTATTTTCTGATGATGAGGGATGACTTCAGGCGAGATTTTGCCCTTGTGAGTGCGCAAGTAATTCCCACTGACTTTGAAGCAAGGTGACTCCACACAGGAGCGGGATATTGTCCCTCAGCCTTTATGGCAATGCAATTATTTAATCAATTGGAGTTGTGTTTTTGTGACACCTCATAGTGCACCCAATCAATAATAAATGGTCAGTCTGTATTTCTGTTTCTAGTGATTGGGAATAAAATGTGTTCTTCATGTTAATAACATTATGTCATAGGCTCATCCATGCATAAACAGGCATGACTTTCATTTTGTTTCTACAGTTGTCTTGCTCCTGGACCAAATTTGGCACGAAATAGAAGAATATGATTGTTAAGTGCAACTATGATATACTTTTAAGCCCATATATTCAAAAGTATATGTACATTTGTGCTCATTGACATTACCATTGATAGTCTAGATTTAAAGGTTTTGTGTTCATAGAAATTAATTAGTGCTTGCAATGGACAATGAAAATTGTCATGTCTTGCAGGTTATAACTAGAGGAAGGTTTGTATCAACAGGAGCAGAGCCAGTAGATCATGGGAAGTTGCTACCTACTTTGAGCACCAGCTCTGTGAGGAAAACCTGGGAGAGCTGGGCTTGTACAGCCTGGAGAAGATAGCTTCAGGGAGACTTAAAGGCAGCCTCCAATGCCTATAAGGAGGTCATCTAGGAGATAGAGCTGGGCTCACTGAAGTGGAACAGGGTGAGAAGATGAGAGACAATGAGAATAAACAAGAGAGGTTCAAATTAGATATTAAAAAAAAAATTGCATCCATGAGGACAGTCATGGTGGTGGCACAGGATGCCCAGAGGTATCATAGAATCATAGAATGGTAGGGGTGGGAAGGGAACTCCAGAGATCGTTGAGCCCAAACCCCCTGAGTGCAGGAACACCTAGGGCAGGCCACACAGAAACAGATCCAGGCGGGTTTTGAAAGTCTCTAGAGAAGGAGACTCCACAACCTCTCTGGGCAGCCTGTTCCAGTGCT
>JAAGNO010028345.1:5152-20601 GCA_033439905.1 Ceryle rudis | reverse complement strand
GACACACTCTTCTTGATGCACCCCAGGATACCATTGGCCTTCTTGGCCACAAGGGCACATTGCTGTTCCATGGAGAACTTAGTGTCCACCAGGATGCCAAGGTCCCTGTCCACAGAGCTGCTTTCCAGCAGATCTACCCCTAACCTGTACCAGTACATGGTGGTGTTCCTTCCCATGTGTAGGACTCTGCAATTATCCTTGTTGAATTTCATTAGGTTTCCCTTTGCCCAGCTCTCTGGTCTGTCCAGATCTCAGTGGATGACAGCACAGCCTTCTGGTTTATCAGCCACTCCTCCCAGTTTCGTATCATCATCAAACTTACTGAGGGTACACTCTATCCCTTTGTCACAGTTTGGGGTCAGTGCAGCCCCTTAGACCTAAACCAGATGCTCTCTTGTAACCCCCCTCCCTCCCCAAAAGGGATGAGAAAGGGAATAAGGGAGAGATACTTAGCAATTAGGAAAGGAAACTAGAACAGCTTTAATGAATAATGAAAATAATAATAAAAATGGATTATGTACAAATATATACAAACCCAGTATTCAACCCAACCCCCCTGATGGCAGTTCCATCACCATCACCACTGATGATGTGGAGCAGGCACCAGGAGAGTCCCAAACTGGGCCCCTCAGCAGATGGAAGCTTTCTTCAGGATCTGGATTCTGGTACTGGATTCAGGAACACACCAATTGGGATTGAAGTCAGAATGGACAGAGTCCTCCTTGGGTGCTCCAAGGAAGGAACTGAAAGAGGACCTGTGGCAAGCCAAGGAAAGCTGGCAAAGCAGTCCAAGAGGAGAGAAGAGACACAGACCATACAGGTCCCTCACCTTTATACCAAATATGACATAATATGGGATGGATACCTCATTGGTCAGTTTGGGGTCACCTCCCTGCAGGTGCAGCCTTTCACTTTCCTGCACCCCCCAGTGTCGTACAGCCAGCAGTGGCCTTGGTCTGCACACCAATGCTTGGTAGTAACTCTAAACATGGGGTGTTACCACTGCTAGAAGCAGACACTGTCTGTGAAATCAGGCTTCTAACTTCAGACAGTGCAGTTAGTAAAATCACTGAACATAATTAGTTGTGTTCTCACTCAAACCAGGACACCCTTCATCCAGGTCATTGAGGAAGATGTTGAATAAGACTGGACCAAGTATTGATCCCTGGTGAACACTACTACTTACAGGTCCACAGCTGGACTCTGCAACACTTATCACAACCTTCAGAGACATCTTTGTTCTTGGAGGTTTTCAGCCTTGACCAGGTGAAGCCTTGAGCAGCCTAGTTTGTTCTCAAACCTGACCCAGCTGTCAGCAGGAGGTTGGACCAGAGACCTTCTGAGATCTCTCCCAACCTGAATCATCCTATGATCCTGTTTCTACCCTCCAGACAGGTCATGTGAAATCTGTTTTTTTCTGAATTTTGATCTCAATTAAAATCAGGGAGAAAAAGCAGCCTCTAGTGCAGTCCTCCCTATTCTCACAGGCCAACAGCTGGCAGGCCATCCCTCTTTTTTCAGTGAAGAGGAAATAAACAAATTAAGCAGCTAGTTTGTTTAAAACATATTTTTATATTATTGTACATAGAGGAAGAATTATCCAGCAAAGCATTGGTGTGAAGTAGATAGATGGTCTGGACACTGAAAATCAAGAAAATACAAGGAGTATATTAATAAGACTGTATTTTTTTTGATAGCTTCTCGGTATGATTTCATTGAGACACCCATTAAACCTTGTAAAACCTGAAAGTAAAATAACCCTACCTAGATTATACTTGATATTTGGCAAAGGATTAGTTGGTGTATCTCTTTCTTTTCTGAGCTGTGTAGGTATAGAAGTATAAATACTGGAAATGCCACAAAAATAGGCTAAGAAAGAGACTGTAGAAAAGTCAGGTTTTAAAACCAAAAGTTTTCTGTGCTTCTGTGTATTATTTCTTTTTCACAGCACCTCTTCCACTTCAAATCAAGCTGTGAAAAATATTTAATTCTGTATCTTTATTAGCATCTATGTTCCTTTGTGTACCCATAAAGAAAACAAATTCATCAGGCTAAGGGCAGTCAGTTTGATTCTGCTTAGCTGTGTAGGAGGAAAAAATGCTTTATTCTTTACATTGTTCCTGACTGATTGAGTTTTGGTATCGAATGTCAACATTGCATTTAAAACTTTGGTTCGTTGTAAAGGCATGATCAGAGTTTTCTAATTCTGTTTAGAAATTTAGAAAATTTCTAATTATTACTTACAGAAGATGATCTTGGCTGGTAATAGCATATTTGTATAAAGTCATGGCGGTACTGAATC
Source organism: Ceryle rudis (assembly GCA_033439905.1). Taxonomy (NCBI): domain Eukaryota; kingdom Metazoa; phylum Chordata; class Aves; order Coraciiformes; family Cerylidae; genus Ceryle; species Ceryle rudis. Next base: position 18,299 of record JAAGNO010028345.1, on the reverse strand, counting down.
ACAGAATGTCTTTGGTTGGAAGAGACCTTTAAGATCATCTAGTCCAACCTTTGATCCAACACTGCAAACTCACCACTAAACCATGTTCCTAAGCACCACGTCTACACACCATTTAAATGTCTCCAGGGATGGCAACTCCACCACTGCCCTGGGCAGACCATTCCAATGTTTGATAACCCTTTCAGTGAAGAAATCTTTCCTAGTATCCAGCCTAAACCTCCCCTGGCACAGCTTGCATCCATTCCCTCTGGTCCTGTCACACATCACCAGGGAGAAGAGGCTGTCTCCTTCCTTGCTCCAACGTCCTTTCTGGTAGTTGTAGAGAGTGATAAGGTCTCCCCTCAGCCTCCTCTTCTCCAGACTAAACAACCCCAGCTCCCTCATCTCCTTCTTGTAGGAATTGTGCTCTAGGCCCTTCACAAGCCTCGTTGCCCTTTCCTGGACATGCTCCAGCACTGTTACGTCGCTCTTATAGTGAGGGGCCCAGAACTGAACACAGTATTCATCAAGGTGTGGCCTCACCAGTGACGAATACAGGGGGACAATCACCTCCCTCTTTCTGCTGGCCACAGTGTTTCTAATACAAGCCAGGATGCCATTTGACTTCTTGGCCACCTGTGCACACTGCTGACCCATATTTAGGTGACTATTGATCAATACCCCCAGGTTCTTTCCAACTTAGAGCTTCCCAACCACACACTCCCAAGTCTGTAGCTTGCCATGGGTTTGTTCTGACCCAAGTGCAGGACCCGGCACTTGGCCTTGTTGAACCCCATGCAGTTAACCTTGGCCCACTGATCTAACCTGTCTAGGTCCCACTGTAAGCTTCCCTACCCTCTAGGAGACTGACACACCCACCTAGCTTGGTGTCATCTGCAAATGTACTGAAGGGATACTCAATCCCCTCATCCAGATCATTAATAAAGATATTAGAGAGAACAGGCCCCAGTACTGAACCCTGGGGAACACCACTTGAGACCAAATGCCAGCCATATTTAGCTCTGTCCACTACCACTCTTTCAGCCCTGCCATCCAGCCAGTTTTCTATCCAGTGCAGAGTGTATTTATCCAAGCCTTGTGCCATGAGTTTCTGAAAGAGAATGCTGTGGGAGACAGTGTCCACAGCTCTTCCCTCACCCACTAGGTAGGTCGCCTTGTTGTAGAAGGACATCAGGTTAGTGAGGCAGGACCTGCCTTTCATAAACCCATGCTGACTGGGCCAAATTACTAATGAGTTTTCTGTATGTTGGAAGTGGAAAGTTCATAAAACATTTTAAAGATAAATACTATGTGACTTTTTAAAAAAAAACCCACATGTTGTGGTAGCTTTGTGCTATGTCTGTGCTTAGCCCTTACCTGGGGCTAAACTGCAGTAGATGCTCTATCACCTGATGACGACTCCTCAGCAGAGAAGGGTGATAGTCCAGAAAAGAAGAGGACACTCACAGGTTCAAATGAAAATGGATTTAATAAAACGGCCGAACAAATACTAATGTCAATATAAAGTAAACAAAGTTATATTCAGCCCAGCAAATGTACAGTGGACACAATAAACAGGAATGCAGTCCTTGGGAAGGGAATGGTATGTCAAGCCCCTCCAGGGATGGGGATGAGCAGAAAGAAGAGCAGGAGCAGCCCCAAGCAGAAGAACCCATGTCTTCAGCAAACTTCTGAGACTGTGAAATTTATGGGATGGGATACACCTGTGACCAAGCTCAAGTCAGCTCTCCTGTCTGACTCCAAAGGGCTAACGGCCTGTGGACCATGACTGGCCTATGATTCTGTCCCACTGAAATCAGTACAGGCTACCAGAAATTAATAGGTTTTAATGGCAGAGATACTTTTAATAAATATGCTAGTATATATACATTAAAATAAATGTACTGCAATTGTTATTCAGGAAAAAATTCCATTTCTGTTAATGAAATGTTTCCTGAAAGTGAATATAGAGTCAGCAAGGTAGTCCCAGAGAGAATAAAGAGCTTGCTTTGTAACAGCTTGTTTGATTAGGTCTTGACAGAATCGTGACAACTGTGGAAAATTGTTTATAATATTTTTTAATCTAATTTTATAGCTAAAAAAAATTGAACCTAGTTTTCTGAACAAACCTACCTGCAGCGGTCTGCCTTTCTTCAGTATGTCTATATGCAATACCAGTCTGTCAACCTAAGACAGTCAGTTTGATCCTGCAGAGCATTACAGGGGAAAGCAACACATACAGAGGCATTTTTGCACTTTGGTGTTTCACGTGATTGGTTTAGTTTGGGTGCATATTATCACAGTCACATTTCATCTACCAACTCTTCAGCCACCGTTAATGATATATTGTCATTTTTCTTTTTTGTATATGGAAACAGACTCTCTGGGAATTATGAATGAATGTGCTAATTAAGAAAATAAAGTAGTTTAAAGATGCAGAAATGTTAATAGGAAATGAAGTAAGCGGTAGCTTGAGGCCACTGCTGCAACTAACAAGCCATTTAAAAATTATTAGCATCGGGCCCAGTGGACCAGTAGTAAAGTACAGCTGCCTTTTTAGTACAATATCAGAGCTAACAGTGCCTAGACCCTGAGCTTTACTCCAGTGATCACAGCTGTGAACTGTGCTGAACTGATTTTGCTTATTCTTGCAAATGCCAGCATAGAAGCTGCTAGCCTTACATAATGCCTGGGGTGATATATACAGTGTTTTGTTAGTTGTAAAGCAATCTTTACAGGAAATTACTTTAAGTATGTCAACAAAGACATGTTCTTGCATTATTTACATGATGCTATTAAAAGTTTTATTAATTTTCAGTGGTCTTCTTTGCAGACTTAAGATAGATATGTAAATGAAGGTGAATTATATTGCTCGCTTTGTTGATCGAACAGTTCAATGAAGTGAAGGACATTGCTTTGGTCAGCTCTAAAGTCCAAAAATAAAATGAAAAAAAAGGTTTTTATTTGAGAAAGCTGCTATTTGAACAGCAAAAGAAGTTTACATAAAGTGACAGCTGTTTTAAATCTCCTGTGATAACCAAGATAAAGGAAAATGTTTTTGTAATGGCAAGTTCTGCTTGACAATCTGCCTTCTTTTCTCCCAGACCCCACAGTTCTCCTGCCTTTAGTCTATTCACATAGATAACAGGGTGCCAGCCAACCAATCTTCTTATCGGTCTTCTTTTCTAAAACCATCACCAGCACATTTCCTAGCTCTGTAGAAATCCCAATTATAGATAGTCTATTTCAAAATGCCTTATGGATGAAGCCCCATTCCTGCAAAAGGTACAAGAGAACAAAATTAGAGGGCTTGTGCTCCGCTTTTAAATTAGTGAAGTTGCGGAAATACTTCAGACAGTGCCTGAAAACCTGGTGTAGAGAAAACAGGATTAGCTGAAAACTCAGGCAGAAACGAAGATAACTGAAAACATATTTCTGTTACTGCTTTATTTTGTTAGGCAGTGTCCAAGTACAGAAATCATGATCTCTATCTTCAGAAGGTAAATTTTTTGAGAAATGAAGAAAACTTACTGCATGTAGAAAGATGTGAAGTGATGCATACAACTGCCTATTAACAGCTGGCTTAGACTTTGACCAGCAAAGTCCTCTCACTTGAGTGGTTCTGAATATATTTTACCTTATTTTTATTATACTTTACAGATTATTGTTCTCATTTGAAAGCTGGCAATCAGAAAATGTCATAGGAGGAGAGGTGGAAACAGCATTTTTGATTGTTGTGTGAAGAGCAGGATAGGAATCCAAATATCACAGTGCACCTAAGGACTATAATTGGCAGATGTTTTTGAGATGAGTTTGATTTCTTTGGGTTTATGATTTTAAGCCAGTAGGTTCTTCTTCCATGTTTTTGTGTATTGGGACATATCGTGAAAGAGAACCATGAGTACAAGAAAGATTCTGGCATTACTATAGTCAACAACATAATAATACAATTTAGTGACATCAGTTGATTTTAATGAAAGTTAGCAATTTTGCTCTTAGAGGAGAATATGAGATGGAGTAAGCAATTTTGTCCTTTTGAAAGCCTGTGTTGTTTCAGAATGGCTATGTGAGTCAAGGGAAAATAGGTCATGCCAAACATTCAAAACCTTTACCTACATTTTATGAGGTGCTTATAGTCTGCTAGCCATTAGGAGCTCCACTTCTGGATAAAGGCATCATTTTGTTAGATGTTTTACAAATACAGAGTTAAAAAAGAGATACTCATTCATAACAGAACTTAAAATATAATTATTTCATGTGAAGCAATGCTTTGTGGGTGTTAACTATGCTTTATGAGACAACATAAACATCTTCCTCTCATCAACTGTTATGCTCTCACACAATAGCGTATTCATTTCCATAAGTATCTTTTGCCCCAGAATTGAAATGAAATGAACTCTTCTTGTTAAACTAAACATGAAGTATATAAATAAGACAAATACATTAGCCATAGTTGCAAAGTGATGTACTTTTATTTGGCTTCTCTGCCTATTTCTTTTATGGATGTCTAAGCTATCATCCATACTCTTTTATAGTAAAGACTTATATGTGTTTACAATGAACAGCTCTACAGTTTGCATTAGAATAAAAAATTTGTGATCCAGAGCAACAGAAAACATGCATGCATATTCTTATATTGTATACACAGATGTATATATTCAAGTATTGAATCTCTTAAGTCTCATTTTAGCTGAAAATAATTATTTAGAAAACATGCTCCATTCATGTTATTTAATACTGAAACCTGTCTTTCCTATCAAGCAGTTAGAGCTTGAAGTCATTAAAAACAAGGACATGTCCAGAATCCATCTGGAGGCTGGTTCTTCCACTTAGAAAGCAAATGGCTTTCACTTTAAATAACCTTGATCAAATGGTTTGTTTATCATTTATTTTTTGAAAGATAATGATTTTTTCTTATTATTTTAGTTATTATGTGAGACCTAAAGCTATTTAGAAGTGCCTTTAATAAATAAGAAAGTGGAAGGATTAGTTTTTCAGAGAAAGAAGAAACAGCTTGGTGACAAAAAAAGATGGTTGAAGGTGTTTTCAGTAATCCATGCAATATATGTATTGTGGCTGATTCCCACTGTCATAACAGTGGGAGGCTAAGTAGCAGCTCACTCTTAAAATGACTAGAGAAGAAACTGCAAGGTGCACAGGGGAAAAAAAGGAGGGGAGTAAGAAAAGAGATAGCTCAGGGTTTCTTAAGATTCGGACTTTTGGTCCTCCACAGACAGTAATTCCCTAATGTAATTTTGACATATCTGTAGTAAACATAATCTACATCTGAAAAATCCCTTATCTATGATCACTGCATTGTCTGGGGAAAACAGGCAAGGTACAAGATGCTGAAAAAACTTCAGTGCAGCGAGATGATCAAAACAACAAGGCAACATGAAAGAACTACAAGTAATGAAAACACAATCTGTTTGAGATGTTGGTGTGAGTTGTCTTACTTAACCATAATTCCCAGATACACATATGTAGTCACCCAAACAGGCTAAGATAGAGATTTCTGTGAAGAGCAGGAGAGAAAATCTCTTGGTATGGTTTTGTTTTTGTGAAGTTAAAGAGTAATGATGCCTCTGATGTTTGAGGGAGGGCTGAAGTATGAAGTATAGAATGATGAAAGAAATCTCAGAGGCTTCTTGTTGAACATGCCAGAGATGAATAAGAAGGGCCTCTACACTCATAAGGGCCTCTACACTCATATTAGTGATTCTTTGAATATTTTATTCATTACTCTAACTATGTGAAGGGCATAAGTGTTAGAATCTTTCTTTTCAGAGTGGACAACTCAGAAAAGCTGTGACGTCTTCAGCTAGAGGTAATTAAAGTAGGAGTTAGATTGAAAACTTGACAGCTCCTTGCCTTTCATTTAGAGTGTGTCTATCTCTCCAGTTGTGTGTCTATCTCTTTCCAGTTGGAAAAACAGTAAAAACAGTAAGATCATGAGATTTATAAGGTAATTCTAGGCTGTCAGAAGCACTTAAGTGTTCTGGGAAAGCCATCATTACCAATAGTGAAGTGTAAGAATAAACAACCCAAACAACCAAGAAGTACATCTTGGATGTACATGACAAAAGTAATTTTCACATTATTTTTAAAATTTATTTACTCATCAGAACAAACTTGCACTAACATAGAAGAAAAGCCATGGATGCATGGAAATCTCTTGTCCACTATAAATAAAAACAAGGTCCTCGGATGTGAGAAAATGAGTAGAACAGTTGGCACTTCGTACATCTTGATCCCTGAAATGATAGCTCAGAAGATACGCCCTTGATTGGGGAATAGCTTTGGCAGAGCCTTGTACATTTTGTTAGCAACTCCTGTTCTGCCAATATACAGTCACAGGCTGCAGAAGGCAGCAGCAGAATTTTGTTTCTGGATCTTGTGAGTTTTTTTCTCTCTGTCCAAGTTGTATATCATCTCATGATGTTATATGGTGTTCAATTTATCCGACAGTAATACTAATTTCAAATTTTACTTTGTATCATCAAAGCAAAAGAACTAAAGGAAAGGACAAACAACAGATTTTATCAAAAGTATTCAGAAGCTCTTCTTATGGAATCCCAACTGGGAGAAAAAAAAATAACTGAAAAGGGTTTTTTTCAAGTTAGGGTGTGTGTAATTGGACAATAGCTTTTATTACCTATGGGAAATTGGGAAAACCAGGTAAGATTTTCATCTTATATATTCTCTTAACATTGACATTGTTTCCAAAATATTAGAAACCATGTTTTTTGGCTCCTTAAAAGACACTTAAATCTAAGAGTGGCCAAGTAAGAAATGTTGTATTTAATGTTCAACATTGTGTGATGAATGTCTGTTGACGTTACAGAGGCCAGGTGGAATCGATGGCCTCATTTTTTTTAAATGATAAACAGCAAAGTAGGAAGCAATATTTAAGATGATATCCTTGTGCAATATCAGGAATCAAAGTTAGCAATGATTTAAGTTGCTAGTGAGGGGACACGTGATGGTGCAAAATCTGTTACTGAGGGAAGAAAGAAGCAAAAATCCCAACCTTGCCCATGACAACATTCAAAAGCCTGGACTGGACAGAGAGCATTGGACTTCAGTGGACAACCTGCATTGGCTGGAAGATTAAGAAGGAAGAATAAGAAATTGGGAGACAGACATGCCAATGAAAGAAAAATAAAAGTTCCAATGATGGATCAAATGGCGTCACTCCTCTTAGGACAAGCTTTCATTCTAAAAAAACCTCTATAAAAAGGAAAAAAAAAAAATCTTTCAAGTTTGAATGACAGCCACCTAAGGACCTTCATCTTCGTGTGGGACCCAGTTAGTCACATCTTTCATGATCTTTCATCCTTCCTTTTTCTAGATGTTTCATAGATTTGGGGAAACATTTCCTAAGTCAGAGGGAGCAATTAGAGGACTAGACCCCTTTGACCCCTTTTAAAGTCACATGAGTGTTTAGTACCAAACTTCCCTGATACTATAAAAAATGCTTTCCTCGAACTTCTTCACATTCAGCAGAATTTATGTTTTGTTTCAGTTCAGTTAAATTAGAACACAAGGTTTGACATAAAGAAGCACCATTGGTTCAAAGTGTGAGGTATAAATGATGATAATGCATCCATCAAAATAAATTAGGTCAGGAGCCATACTGTATGTCCCTATCTCAAATATCTTTTATGAAATTCAGTTAATTCCTACCAGTGACAGTTTTGCTGTCGGGAGTACTGCAAAATTAACAAATATTTCTCCAAATGAAGAAAACAATTATTGTTGCTATTTTTCTCCAAAAATTACAAATATTTCTTTTGCACAAGAAAAATCTGTGATTACATAGCTATGTATAAAAAGCTATTTTTATGTAATCAACTGCACATTTTATAACATATCCTCCAGTTTAAAATTTTACTGATTTTTTTTCAGTTCTTGTTTTTCTGGAAATAAAAATGTCTCTTTAAATGTGCCTATTTTCTCCCTTTTCAAGATGAAAAGAAAAAAGAAAGCTCATGTTGTAGAGAATTGGGCCGTTAAAGCATTACTTCTTAAAACAAAATTCAGATTTCTCTTTGTTCTGTTTCATTAAAAGGGTACATGAGGGCAGATTTTATAAAATCTTATATTTGGGGGGAAAAACAAGCTGCAAAGAAATTTGTTTTCTCTACAGGAATGTTTGGATGAAGATCAAATTTGACCTGAAAGAAGTAATATGTTCTCATATGGAAATGAATCAATCCAAGAACAGCAAAAAATGTTTAATCACACAGGAATCTAGAAAAATTATAAAACATGGTTTCTCTAGATATTCATCTGAGGAGCATGAGTTTTCCTTCAGCTGGAAAACTGAAGAGGTGATATGATTTTGCAAGGAGATCTCTACCCACCACATCAGTATCTGAGTTGAAATGTTAATATCAATTAAGCAACTGGTTATTTTACCATGGATTCCGTAAAACAACTTTTTGCTGTAGCCCAGTCTAATTTCCATGCAATCTGTTATGCCTTTCAAAGCTTCTGTCCTGAAGGAAATAAAAAATCCCTATGAAACAGAGGGAAAGAACTGTAGACATTTTTGTCTACAGTTGAGAAAACCAGCCAGGACATGGGAACTTTCTACTGAAACCATCATGTTTAACTTTTTAAGAAACTTCCATCATTTTGAAAAGCCTGTCAGTCTCACATGATACCAATATTTTTATCAGTTTTTAAAAAGAGCGAAAAAAGAACCCCTGTACTGATGTGGATTCTCATTCATATGACTACGATAGGTAAATGCTGCATGTGGATTCTCTATGGGGAAGAGTTCAAAGAGAAGGTTGTGGCAGAGTTAGGGAAATGCACGTGTAGGTGCAGTGCCAGACGGCTATAAATACCAGATCCATGGAGTGCACAGGACTGGAGGACAAAGGCACAAAGACTGGATAATTTATTGCAGAGAGCACTGTAAAGTACTTTTAAAAATGAAAAAAGATTTGTTAGCATTCAGCAAATGTGAAATTCATGAGGGGAGCTCTATCAAAGAGATTAGCTGGGGCACAGCGGAAAGAGAAATTTTATAAATAAACCCAGTGGAAAATGTTTTCTTGTTGTGTAAAAATGTTCCATTGGATGTAAATTATTTGGAATTATATATTAATGAAAGTAAAATACTTTAGTGGTGCCAAAGTTTTCAGATGGAAAGTACTTAAAGATTAAAGCAGTTTTCCCCATAGAAATTTATGAAAGGCCAAGCTGCTTCGGGTTCTCCATCAAGAAATGAGAGATGTCAGCACTTTTCAGGAAAATAGAGATACATAGTTTGTATTTGAGAAATACCTTCAACCCCTGACTAGAAGGAATCTGTGCCCATTGCATGGGATGGTCTCAAAAAAGGGCAGTTTCAAATCGTATTGAATCTAAGGATGGACAGGGAGAAAAAGAGTTGCATTTCCTCAAGTGAGACTACTTAAACAAATTCTAAATGTAGCCCTCTAAATGTAGGTTCCAAGTCTTTCATAGTTGTATAGTCTCCTTTTATAGTCAAAAGAGATAGATACCTATAACGGGGGAATTGGTGCACTTAATGTATCACCCATCCTAAAATGGGATTATCTGTTATCTGAATATATTTTTTTCTGCTTTAGAGGCAGGAAAAGAAACAAACAACAACATTTAAACTGCTAACTTTCAGGTGGTAAGAATCGGGTGAGACAGTCCTCCACTCTCCCTGAGTGCACATCTATGTATAAAGACACACTCCTTTCACAAGTTCTTTCAGAATTGACTTGGATGAAACTTTAATCAATGTATTAATTTGTGAAGAGCAAAGCTTGGTCCATACGAAGCATGGAGAAGAGTTCAGTAGTTAGATCAAGTCAGTCTTGATGGTCTCTATGGCCTTTTTTTTTTTTCTGTTACATTGTCCATTTCTCAGGTTGACCTTCTAAAGTTAATGTTCTGTAACTTAGTGATCTGTTTTAAGACATTGTGCACAAAATACTACATTACCATGTTCAAACTGATTTTAAAAGAATAAAATACTGTCCATGTTAATTAAGCTGATCCTATTCCATTTTCCATTGAATAGGCAATAAACACACTATCATTTCCTGCTATTGTTTCAGGAATTGACTTTGAGTAGAAATAGTTACAAAACTTGTTTCTGGGAACTTAATTATTGATCAAAAATGTAACAAGTTTGTATCTTGCTTTGCAATATGTTCTTACATCTGTAGTTGCACAAACAAAGCTACATTTCCCAAATTACCATTTGATGTAGCACATTAAATAAAGGTTTTCATTGTTCCTAGAAGAGTATTTTAAAATTACCTGGGAAGTCACTTATAGAGTACTATAAGTAACCCATTGCTGTGGGATACATAAAAAAGATATTAATGAATTTTCTGTGCCTGAAATTTGATGGATCCATCTCATCCACCAGATCAGATGAATAAATACTCCTGCACACTCTTTGATAATGTGCTTAATTTTGTGCATGCAACTAAACACACTGACCTTTAGGACAGGTGCTTACACTTTTTTAGGGTTCTGTAATTTATTATAGAATTGCAAGATAAAGGTCCATTAGGTGTTAAGTGTATACATTGGAGTAGCAATTGGAAGCCCCAGCTGAGACAGTTGGACCATTTTGATAAACTTTTTTACAGACATATAATAGCAGACTGGCCTTCTTGTCAAATGTTTATAGTCCAAAATAGACCAGACCATCATTAGTGCCATATTGTCAATTGTTGAGCAATAAATTGATTTCAGTTAAAGTAATGATATGATATTATTTCTGGTTATAATGCTTGAAGGTATGATGCTACCCAAGATATGATGCATGCCTCCTGAACACAGGGGAAGATAATTCTTTTGCTTGAAGAAGTTTGTGATCAAAAGGCAAAAGTAGATGTTTAATTAGAGGCACAGGGTCTGTAAATAGAAAATTAATAGGGTTGTGATGAATGTTTGGTTCATTAGACACAAAAATCTAAGCATATAATTTGTAAGAAACTCCCTGTTTCCCTTCTTCCCTTTTTTTTTTTGGATAACACTATTTAGAAATACCCTCTTCTCTCCAGGACAGCTCTTAAGATAGTAATAAACTGGTGCTAATTAATTTCTAATGTTTTTTATTTACCTACTTTATGTAACACTGTTTTCTCTTTTATAATCCTATATGTCATTTTATATCAGTGATTTAATTCTTGAAGGTACCTCATTAAGTTGCTCTCAGTGCTGGGAATTTTTCTTAATGTAGCAGCATAATTTAGTACAAAATCAGCAGTCTCAAACACAACCCAGAGGAAGAGAATAATTGTGTCAAATTTGTACTGGATTTGGGTGCAAGATAGTTGAAAACTACATGGGGATGAATTTAGATCACTTGTCTTGTAATTTGAGAGCTGTGACTGAAGGTGGAGGTCAGTGGTGTGATCAGGAAGAAGAGATCAGGGAGCACAGAGGAGGAGAGAGTGTTGGGTTGTTCCTGTGCAAGACGAACAAAAACATGTTTTAACATTTTAACAGGAAATTCTAATCTCAAAGCTGTTTTAGAAATATTGCTGAATCTCAAAGTGTTGGAGCTTTCACACATGCTAGATTTTGCTTCAAAGCCATGACTCAAGAACTCACAGTCTTCTTCCAGGACACAAGCTCTGGAAAGAGCATTTTAAAGTGCTTGTTTTTTCCCTAGCTTTTAGGCTCCTACGTGAGAAGCTGTGGCACAACTGGCTGTTACAGATATACCGACAGGCCCACTGACATGCCATAAACTCATTAGCTGTGGAAGCACCAAAATTGAAAGGCTCGGAGCAGTTTGCATTATGGAAGCTTTCCAGATACATTCACTGCTGTCTTCCTCCAGTGCTGTCACTTCCTCCAGTGCTTTGGAGATGCAAACAGGGAGTGAGGATTATGGTCAGTCTGTAACAACTTGTTTCTGCAGCTCCTTCCTCCTCATGCTGTTCCTGTAATCCAGCCTGGGGTCCCTCCATAGGATACAGTCCTTCACAAACTGCTCCAACAGCAGTCCTTCCCATGGGCTGCAGTTCTTCAAGAGCTACTACACTGTAGGTGCTCTTCATGGGGTACAGTCCTTCAGGAAAAGACCGTTCCAGCGTGGGTCCCTCATGGGCTACACTACCTGCCAGAAAACCTGCTCCTGTGTGGGCTCCTCTCCATGGACCACAGCTGTTGCCGGAAGCCTGGTCTGGTGTGGCCTCTCCAGGCTTCAGACTTCCTTCAGGGCACATCTACCTGCTGCAGCATGAAGTCCTTCATGGGCTGCAGGTGGATATCTGCTCCACCATGGACCTCCATGTGCTGCAGGGGCACAACCTGTGTCACTGTGGTCTTATCCATGGACTGCAGGGGAATATCTGCTCTGTCATCTGCAGCACTTCCTCCTCCTCCTCCTTCACCACCTTGGTGTCTGCAGGGCTTTTTCTCTCATATTTTCTCTCTCACTGTTCTTATGCAGTGTTTTTTCGCCTTTCGTAGATGTGTTTTCACGGAGGCATCCCAGCTTCACTGATGGGCTCAGCTTTGGCCAATTGTGGTTCTGGTTTAGAGCTGACTGAAAACTGTCTCTGTCAGGCATGGTGGTGGCCCCTGGCATCTTCTCACAGAGGCAACCCTCTCACAACTGAAACCTGTCCACAGAAAGCCAATACAACTCATAAACTCCAGACAGCAATAAATTTCACATATATATATAAGAGGAGTTACATTTGCTTGCCATCACAATAGTATATGAAGGCTTCAGTTGAGGTGTGTCTGCAATGCTGTCAGTGCTCCACATCCTCATGGATCACAGTCATATACTCTCTATTTTTTGCAGCTGCTGTGCACCTGCATTTGCCAGCACTGATGTAAAAGTACTCGGTAAATTTTCTCAACTTAAAGAACTCCTTCCAAGAGGAACAGCCTAGCCATATGGAGAAGCAAGCTCTACAAGTGAGATGAAGCACAGAAGGGAGAATGATTTAATCTAAATATGGACCTGCCTCTCAAGGTCAAATATTTATCCATTTGCACGCCATTTTTAACACTTCTGTGTTAGACTGTGGGCCTTCCACATTCCTATCTATATGGTATATACACCTATAGGCTGCCAAGCAAAACTAATGCTATTGGCAGACCAGCGGCGCTCTGCTTACCAGATTTCATTTTCTAAATATATTGTTAGGGTAGGATTTTATTT
>JAAGNO010028344.1:130617-144837 GCA_033439905.1 Ceryle rudis | reverse complement strand
GCCGGGGGGGAGGCCCGGCGCTGTAAGGAGAGCGGGCTGCAAGGCGGTCGTGCCATTTTGTGGAACGTTTGGCTTAACAAAATGGCTTTTTTGGGGGGAGGAGAGGCAAACGTAACTTTTCCTTTTGAGCGGCTCTGCTTGTAAGCTGCTACCGCATCATTCGTGAGAAACACCGTTCTGCACCTTAGTACGTTCTTTTGGGGAGAAGGTGAGACAAGATAGGTGTGCAGGTTGGAAGTGGGCAACGCGTTTTATCTGCTGCTGGTGACTCAAAATCTTTCACACCTCACTTTGAAAAAAGGGTGTAGTTGCACGCGGCTTGAAATAAATTTAGCACCTTCTTTCTCTTGACTATTTCTTGGTGTCCAAAATCAATTCTGAGAAGAGACAAAAGTGATTAACAAAAAAGTTGAGCTTTGAACTCTTTTTGTCAGATGTTCATCCATAACTCTGCTGTACAGAGGTTTTGTCATCCTCTTCCCCTGTCTCCTTCCTACAGCCATCGCTGCTGCTTTGAGGAGGGGTCTCTTCTGTGTAGTTTGAAGACATACTACAAAGCAAAGCACTCACACTGGAATTGTGGCTCTCAAGCAGGAAGCTGCTAGTGAGCAAAGCAGTATGCCCTATTCTGGTAGGGTGCCTGGACCAGCACTCAAACTCAGGTGGTGTAAGAACATCCCGTTGCTAACTTTTTTGTGCCTCTCATGCTTACTCTGTCCTGGCAAAGGGTTTATTACTCTAAAAGTCTGCTGTGGTTCCTGATCTATTAAAGCAACTCTTCAGACAAATGTGAATGTGAAGTAGTCTACAGTGTTTGCAGACATCTTAAGCTGAACATCCCCAGGTCTCGATTAAGAGTTCTTCAGCAAGTTGAGCACTGAGCTCTGGTTCCACTTACTGCAAACCAATTGTACTATCTTTTCTGAAACACGAGCAGTAATACCTCACTTGGGATGCAGACTTTTTCAGTAGGCAGTGTACAGATCCAGCACATGCTTTGTTTCAGGAAAGCATGTAGTTGTGATGTCAGGTATCTGTTTCCAAAAAAATTTCTTTTCCTCTGGATGAGGAATGCCCACAGATACAGCTACCCTGCTGAAAACTTACTGGAAATTGAAACCTGACCTGGCAGTTGAGGTGAGCTGTGGTGAGCCAATTCCCATCTTTCCTAATTTTTATATTTAGATCTACTACGCTGCCTTTTTTTTTTTTTTTTTTTTTTTTAAGTTACTGGGCACACATTATCCCTCAAAATAATTGTAGAGCTAAGGTGGCCATAGTGAGGGAGAGCATTAGCTTTTGAAGTGGGGCACATCATCATAAACTAGCAAATATCCAGTTTCTTAAAATGAGAACCTTCTTTCAGAAAGCGTTCCTTCTTTTCTGAGACCTGAGCTATGAAGTGTCATCCTCAAACTCCAGCTCACACCATATCTGGAGCTCTCTGGTAAAAGCAAAGTGAAAAGCACGTTGTCAGAAAATGCTGCTGTCTGACCGCTTAGAACTGGGCTGTACTTTACATAGCCTGCTCCAGTAGACCAGTACTGAGTGGGAATCCACGGAAAAGAAGAATTTTCCTTTTAGGAAACATACATGTGCAATGAGGAAGCAATTTCAGGTCATTTTTTTTCCAGTTACTGTGATAGGTCTTGGTCAAATTTTATTTTGCCCGGTATGCAGCGTAGCGCGGCTTCTGCACAGCACTTCCTCCTGCACACCCTGCCAGTGTGCGGGGGAAAACTCTTGCTGCTGCCACGAGCTGCTAGTTCAGCTCAATCAACATGGAAAAGGAAAGATCAATAAGGAGTCTTCAGTATAGGAGGATTATGGTAAATAAAACCTGCTTGAAATGTAAGAGCTCAGTACATGAGGAACAGGCTATGGTTGGATAAGCAAACACAAAGAAGCAATCAGCAGTCCTCACTCGTGGAGCGGGAGCCCATGGGTGCTGGACGATGTGCAGATACAGCTGAAGAGTGCGCCGGGGAGTTTATAACCTCTGTAGATCTACAAACACCGTGCCACCAGCTCTCTGCAGGTGTTCGAGGAGGAGAGTCCCTCCCCTACAGAAATAAGACTTTTAGATGTATTTCCAGGATTCTCCCTTTAGTGACCCCTGTTTCCAGCATGCTGCTTTTAGCAGCTATTTTTAACTGACATTTAAAAGCTTCATATACTGAATATACTCCCCACATAGGCTAAACTGTTGACATTGACCTCATTTATGTCTGCTTTAAGTGCCATTTGTGTTATTTTGCATGGCACTTAGGTCTTCAAGGACGGTGCAAGTATTTACACAAAACTGGAAATGGGATTCAGCCTGAAAATTTGATGAGAAATAGAGTGTTAGCAAGCGTGCGACTGTGTCTAATGCTTTCCACTGTGTTAGTATACAAGTGCAGGGACAAATGTAAGATTCCTGTTTAAGAAAACATTACTGGAAGCACACAAAACCAAATGATAATTTTCAACAATGCTCAAATTAGCTTCTTGCATAGCCATCATTTATTAGCAGCCAGAAATAATCTTACAGATTGTATTTCAACACAAGCTGGAACAGCCTGGGTTTACTTCTAAAGGAATCTCTGACAGTAATTAAGACACAAACATACAGCAATTATTACATTGCAAGCTGTTAGACTTTCAGATGGGCCTTGTGCTTATTTCGGGAAATGGATGGAACTCCTTTGTCTGTCCTGCTGTCGGTTCGTTCCTCCAGCTAACAGGAAATTAAAGGAAGATTCACCTGAAGTCTTAAGTAGGATGAGATCAGTTTGAATTTATAACCACCCTTCCTTGGGTTTTGCATCCGAATAAGGATTAAGAATGTCCCAAACCTCTGCTTTAGCCGTGAGTATTCTGATTCATGTTCTCGGTCTTTTCAAATTCTTTTTCTACCGAAAGCCTAACTTTTCAGCTCTTGGGTAGAAAAGGCACATGCCCTTATAAGGTTCTCCTGACTTCTGTTGCTCCAGTGTATTGCTCTGCCCATAAACCTCTCCACTAGGTCGACTTGATTTGCTTTACTGTACACACATATGACTGGGAGCACGGGCTGTTCCTATAACCATTCTCCTGCAAATTCAAATAGCAAAGAGGGAAGATGAATCAGTACAGAAAAGACCAAGCCAGATCCCTTGTTATTCTTTTAGCAGCCTTAGGAGAAAGGCTTAATCATCTTCTAAAATTATCATTCACAGAAACAAGAACCATAAAGACAAGAGGTCAGGATTCCTCTTCTTGACATAGGGAGACCATTAAACGCTTCCTGCAGTTCCCAAATATTTTGCAAGAACTCCTGTTGCGAGCTGAAAATTTCTGAATCATCATAATTTCAAGTCTGTGGTTTTTGTTAGGTCACAGCAAAATTCATTTCAAAGCTGCTGAGGCTCTACTGCACAGTGCTTCATTCACTCCAGAGCGTCTCATCCAGGAATCTGGAACATTGCTCTTCAAATGAAATTCATTCCCTGTGCTGGTTAACTGCAGCTTCAGTGGGACGTAACGTTATGCCAGCTCTCATTGCAGGAATGAATTTCATTGTGGATAAACAGCCCATAACAGGGAATTAATTAGACCTTTGGCGGTCTCAATGGAAACTCCTTTCTCTTCTCCATCTTCCCCAGTCCTTCTTCACGAAATGTTCAATGTCATCAATGCAGAACACAGTTCCTTTATCTGGCTTTAGTTTGGTCTACCTGAACTGTTGTGGTTTGCCAGTGATAAGCAGTTTACAGGCACAGCTCTTGTTTTGCAGTGGGGTCTGCAGTACTGTCAGTCCCAGGCATTTGACACTCATGAGTCACACCCTGCAAAATGAGAGGAACAGCTTTGGAAGGTGAGGGGGAAAGATTTTCCAGGTAGAGGCGTTCTTTTGGGAGCTTCAGGTTGTTTGTTTGTTTGCTTGCTTGCTTTAAGGAGGTGTTTACATCACATAGAAAAATATTTAAGAATAGAAATGGATTCTGACCTGCTTTCTGATGCCAGACCTTCAAGAAAAATGAGAACCCTCATGAGAACTATGACAGCGTGAATTTGCAGGCTGGTAGCCTGGGACAGACCCCCACAAGCTTTTAAAAGGGCAATGCCAGCTTGAAAGAGCTCAAAACATGTTCATCACATTTTGAGATGTTGTGCAGAGATTTTCACAGATGCTCAAATCCTGCTCATATCACCCTAAATCCTCTGGAAATCCCAGACTGATGCCCTGCTGGGGAAATTCTGGAATGCTTCTGAGAACTTGTCAGGGCAGCTCTGGAAGTCTGAATCAGTGTTTCAAGATGCATCACGAGCACCACTGAACAGGTCTGAGGGACCTGGCTTGGGACACCAAGCACGGTGTTGCCATCTCTTGAAAGATCTTATTTTAGGCAATATTTGAACTATTTTGCCTTGATGAGGGAGGTTCCATCTCCCCAGTTGATGTCTGCCCTGCTCCAAAGGAAATCCCCCTCTAACTGGCTGCTTGCACCACTTTTTTTTACCACAGCCACCAAGGACCACTGCAGGGAACAAGCAAGTCTTCTCTTCCTCCAGCTCATGGCACAGTACTCCTTGCAAGGGAGGAGATGGGATCCTGCAGCTTCTTTCCAAAGCAAAGATGAGGGAGCTCCAAAAGGCCCTGAAACAGAGCTGCTGGGACAAAATGTGCTAGAGGACTGCTGTGAGGAGCCTGGGCAGCATGGGGGTTTGCATTGCTGAGCACCACCCATCAGGAGCCAGGAACCCCCTGAACAATGAACAGGGAAGGACTGGCAGTGTCTGCAATCATGTGCAAACCTATACACACGAAGCATGAAAAAAAGGAAGGAAAAATGTTGGGACATCTGGAAAAGCACGGTTTCTTATGACCCTTATTTTCTTTTTATTTTTTATGCTTTGGCCAAAATCCCACCCAGTGGTGGTGATAGGGAAAGGCTCCTAATTCTAGCGGCTGGTTTTGTTTAGTCATTATGGGTTTCTAACAATAACCTGACTTCTGAGTAATAGAGGGTTTTTTCTTTCAATGGAAGGACACCAGTTAGTTATGACCATGCCATTAGCACAACTTGCATCTCCCTCAAAACTCAGAAAGAGAATTGAAACCCTCCCTTCTTCCACAGCACTTCTAAAAATACTAAAGCAAAATTAAATAATGGTGATATCACCACCAGCAGCATGAGGTGAACTTGGCCACTAACCCTGGTGTTTGAGCACAGTTGCTTTTATCATCTCCCAGTGAATATGGCAAATCACACCAAATCTAGTTTGGTTTTAGGCAGGCCTGCTCAAAGTCCAGCAATAAATGCTAGTGCTGGGTTGAGCTTGGCTTGCTGCAAGGAAGTTGACTGCACTGAGCAAGCAAACAGCTATTTATTATGGTGATTATGAAGGAGTGCGTAACGGGATGAAATTGAGAGGGCTAAACTGAGCCAGGAGCATCCAGAAGGAAAATATTTTGGCTCCAAGCTGCAATTTGTCCCCTGTTTCCTTCTTACCCCTTCCACCCAGCCTTACATGGAGCCAAGGAGTGTGGATAGTTGTTTTCTGCCAATTTTAAAGGGTTTGCTTTTTTTTATTATTTTCTTTTCTCCTTTTTTTACAGTTAGTAATCCATTTTTTTGGCTGCACTCTCAGAGATGAGAGAAACCCTCACTTTCACTTGTTTTTCAGCCCTGCCCAAAAGTTCTCATTGGCCACCTTTTATACTTTCCAGCTTCTGAGGAAGAACTTGGGTATTGTCCCTGTCTTCTTTCTCATTTTCTTTTCCCTACCCTTCCACTTTCCAGTCTCCCTTCGGGTAGTCCAGGTCTCCTGGCCCGCAAGATGCTCCTTGGTTTCTGGTGTATTTATTTGAACTTGGCTGTTTCTGTGGCCCAGCAATAGTGTCACTTCTCCTGTGGGACTTTCACAACTATTTCTCTTCTGTGGGTGGGAATCCAGCCCAGAGAGAGGCCCAGAATAAGGCATAAGGGCTGTTTCTGACTTACTCAAACCCTTTGTGGAAGATGAGCTTCTAGCAAAAAGTTTTAGTAAAGCAGGCTAGAGTTCCATTCTGTGTCAATCAGTCAACTCAGAATTAGTCTAAAGTTAGGGCCTCGTACAGGTATGATACTCACCTGGGGAGCTTTGCTAGTGCAGAGTTTTGTCCTCTACTGGCATAGGTATTGATAAGGTTTTTTCTCCTCCCAAGTCACTTCCCTTGGAAAACTCTAAGTCCAGAGTCAGGCTGAGATATGGAGCTACCTCACTACTACATCTCATGGCTTAACTGTTCCTGCTGTGGCTTTATGTTAAAATCTAGATGTACCTTGATTAATTTTGGGTTGAAAGCTGGACCTCATGGCAAAAGACTTTCTATATTGACTCAGAGAATTTCTGCTCTGTCATGAATCCTTTGAAATAATTCCTTACTTTAAAAGGTTTATTATAGTGGGCTGTACTTTTTTTTTTTTTTTTTTTTTTTTTTTTTGCTGGCGCTCAAAGCTGCTAATAGTCTGCATATGTTTTTTTTATTATAGCCCTTTTTCTGGTTTTGGGATTGCTTTGCATCTTGGACTGCCTTGGAGTTCTTATTTTTGGTCTGTACTGAGCGACCTATCCATGAAATCATACAGATTTGGAGCCGATGCTTTCCAACCGTCATCGCTTACTACTTTTACCTTTCTGACAGTATTTATGGAGTTTGCAGTGTTCCTCATTCTTGAGAAGATGAGTTATTGTAGTAACAATAAACATACCTGATTTTCATGGGCCTTTTTACGTAATTCTTTCTGCCATCTACTACTGATACAGTCACACCAAAGGGGTTTCAGTGTGCAAATGAGAAATTTTATCACTGATATTTAGCCATTGACGTAGATACGACTGGCTTAGCTACATACACTGCAAGAAGGTTTCTGCTGGGACACTGCAAATGGAAACAAGTCAATTTGTCCAGAACAAGGAGCTGTGCCTATGTTCCAGGAATCCGTTTCACTACTTCCAAAACCTTAGGTACCAATTTAAAGTCTCAAAGTGTTTTGCAGGAAAGCTGGTGATTCAGACACTTCTCTTGCAGAATTCTTCATTAAAGATCAGCAAGTGCCTTTGACTGGTGTGTGGGGAAGGGGTGGTGTTGTAATTTAACCTACACTTTCTTGTCTACACCTCTCCTGTAAAGGCAGAGGAGCAGATGACAGGCAGGCACTTAGGCATGTAATGGATGGAAAACTAAATCCCTCCCCTGATTACAGTAAGGTGATTGCAGTCCAGCCTGTTGAGTTGAACAATAAAATTCACATTCTTCTTAAAAGAAACAGGATTTGGGCCTGTTAGCAGGTTGATCTAGGGACTTGCCAAAAAGGGTAACTATTAGCATTTCCATTTCATAGATATGGAGAAAGAGAAGAAAAACCACCAGGGTTTCAAAAGAAAGCAAAAATTAAATACTTTGACAGAATCTGTAGAGGACAGCTTCTCAATATGTTGTCCAGGATAGCTTCTGGCGACACCAAAAAAGCTGAGCATAATTCTTAAGTGAAGTAGGATCTTTTGCAAAGATGCATCATATCTTGTGGTTGTATGCTAAAAACAAATATCCCAAAGCTCTTCATGATGCATCTGGTGTTTGTACTCACTGAGTATGTCCCAAGCCAGCCATATTTATTGGAGGCACATTTTTGCTTAGTTGGGTCATGCAGAAATTAAAACAAACATTACCTAAATACGTATCATCAAATCAGGATATTAGTCTGGCTAGATTAGTCTAAACCCACTTGCTGTCCATTCCATAGCTGAAAGATTTATAGGGGCAGGTAGAAGCTTCAGAATGTGGAGATATACATTGCTTCTGCATCTGATTATACTCTCCAGATTTATACTCAGTGTGGAAAGATGTCATAGCTAACTTTCCAGGAACAGCGGTCATATTTTCCATAGAGCACCGTGGTATAAAATGGAGGTTACATGTACATTAAAAGAAGGGAAAGTTTTTGACAGTTTTTCTCTTCAATTAATTTGTATTTACTATACAGAAATGTCCTGCATAATATTGAAAATAAGTGCTACAGGTAGTATTTATCTCCTGACTGACGCTTCCTTCTCACTGTGTTCAGATTCTGTTTCAGTGGGCTGCAGGGACGTGGAAATGAGCGGCTCTGAAGGGCCTATATGAGTCTCCTGTCTTTAGAGAGTATTTTGCTGAAACATAGCTTCTAAAAATTACTTTGCTTTCCTCAGGCCAATAAAACAGCCTGAGACATTTCTTATATGGACAGCCTTGAAGGAGAAAGCGAAAAGGCAAGGAGAGAAATATAACTTTGATGGGAATTTGTGACAGAAGATGAAACATCTGTGCATGGCACAGAAATATTTAAGACACCAAAATTCTAAGGATTGCAGGAAAATTGGTAGTATTTTACCAACGTTGTTGTAAGATGACTCTATGGTAGAGCTTTGGGCTTTAGCGTACTGGAGTTTAAGCACAGCTGAAATGCCCGGTCAACAGATAGACATCTACCTCTCATGCATTTGAGACCTAAGATTGTTTGAAGTCCAGGTCCAAGAGACTTGTGAGCCTAACTCTCATTAAAAGACAGTACAATTTAGATTTCTTAGTACCTGAGCCTGTATAGATGTATCATTTAGGCCTCTGGCTCCTGTACACACATAGTGTCTGGTAGAAACATTTCCAAGGAGAAGGCAGGTCAGCCGGGGGAAGCAGCATCGGATTAGAGGCAACCCAGTGCTCCTGGCTTACAACTTAGAGACTTGCGAAGGGCTTTTTGTAGCCAAAAGACGCGGCTCCTGACCCTGCGAAGATGAAGTGAAGTGTCAGGCTTTCCCTGCTGCGATAGATTTACCTTGGCTGTCACCTGGATAAAGCTCGGCATGTGCTTTGTCTCTCTGGAGCTCGCTCCCTGCACCTCTGTGAACAGCGCTGAAATACATCAGTATCCTCAGCCTTGCCACTGGGAAAGTGTGTATGAATAAGCTGCATGACAGGGTCATAAATTACATGGAGAGTAGAACAAATCTTGGCAGCAGATCATAGCTGCTGGAGAGATGAGAGCTATGGTAGACACATGAGGAGAAAAGGAAAGGAAGACTAATATTTAAGAGGAAGGCAGAAATTTTACGAGACTCTGTTCCATTGAAATGAGACCATTTCTGACCTTGGTTTCTTTGGGAGCAGGCTTGGTCTCCTAATTTCTGTTTAATGTTTTTCTTTTTGTCTAAACTCTCAGGGAACGATTGATGCTTTAAGACCATTAGAAATCCTGCCTTCTTTATAGAAAAGCCAAAATCAAAACCATAAAGTGCAACTGATTTTTAAGCAGGCGGGAGCAATCCCACCAAAGCATATATATTGTGCATGTCTATCGCTAAATCCACGGTTTGCAGCTATAGCCTTAAATTTGGGATATGGGCCTAAATATTCTTTCCATGTCTAGTGTCCATCAGAAAGTCTAAACACCGTTACTGTGTAAAATTCATCTTTTCCTTTCAAGTTTCTTAACCTTATAACTTTCTTATAAATGTGCCTGAAAACTGCAGTGTGACTTTAAGACATGCTTGGAAAACCTTCAAACAATTACAAATATGCACCAAAAAAACCCATTGCTTAGATGAGGTAATCCACAAGAGGGTTTCCAGTTGGCCTTTTGAAAACCAACTATTTTATATATAAATGTCAATGTTAATTAAAAATCAACACAAATCAGGAAGTAAGAACCCATAATGCTGTATTGGTTATGATCTGAATATGCTGCTTAGCTCTGACCCCATTACTAAGAGTTTATTCCTGTTCTTGGAGGCAGCTGAGTTTTTTAAAAGGAAGAAACAGAAACCTACTGGAGGATGCAGCCCACCAGATGATTTCATATTAAAACGAATATATGGAGAACAATTTTTCAGACATTGTGGGTCCTTGCGTGATGCCTGATTAATAACGAAAATGGAGCATCCTAATCCTTTTGGCATCTGTAAAGATCCCTCCCATGATTTAAGCGTATTGGCCAAAGTCCCCTCCCTGGAGAGCTGCTGTTGTCTGAGTAGGCTTATACCATGAATCAGTGAGACCTCATGAGTTGATATTTGTGTGCTTATGCTCTTAGCTGGCTCTTAGGAGTGGTACTAAATGGCTTTTTAGATGCGGTCCTCAGATACCGAAAATGTGCCTTCCAACGCTGCTGCTTATATCCAAGCTGCCAGAGGGAATAGGAAATGGCTTGAGCTTAATCCATCCTCAAGACAATCTTAAAATGATTAATTTGCGGTTTTCCTCAAGCAGGTTTCACTACCACTGAGTTTTCCCAGAAATCTTATTTATTACTGCTGCATACATCACTGCGTTTTGTTAGGGATGGAAGAATATGCCGGTGCATTCAGGGCACACTTCACTACCACGCTGCTGGGGCACATACTTGAAAAAGTTCCCAAATCATATCTCCTTAAGTCAGAAATCAGATGCAGATAAAATTCCCAAACCATGCCCTATAGTGTGTCCAGTGCTGTGAGCACCATTTCTTTTTGTAAGTGCAGAGGGGTGCTGCAGACATGCCTTAGCTAAGGGTGATTGCTTACACCTTTAAGCCCTGTTAGGTCAAATTCTCTTCGAAATAATAGACAGAACATCAGTAAGATGGTGAACTACACTCACCTCCTTCCTCAGATAAATTACCTTTCCTGGGAACAGGAGAGGGTCAGAATGGTGTGTTCACACTTCGAAGTGGTGAGGATGTGTTAGGTGAGTGGGAGCCCCAAGGTAGAAGCTGCTTGAAGCACCAAGTCTCCCAGGAATGGAGGGTTTCCCTTACGGGTGCTGCCAGAAATGTGACTGAAGTTTGCATTGCCTGCCATGTGAGGTGTAGAGAGTGGAAAGGGGACCGGTGCCTCTCAAACAGGCTAGCTGCCATGATGCTCAGAATTTGTGTCTTTTCATCCTTTCTTCTAATACTGGGGAGGTTTAAGGCAAGGTGGAGCTTTGTAGACTGCCAGTCCACACACTTTCCTGATGAGAAAAGTTTCCAAGCGAGAGAAGGAAAATTTCGACCTGCTGTAGGCTGCTGTAAGGAATGTGGCTTTCCTCATGTTGCTTTCTTGCCCATTTAATCTGACGTGCTGCCTGGACTAGTGACCACAGGCAGATAAAACAAGGCTGAGGAAGCGACCCTGTGCACCTCCTGCTCCATAAAAATTATCCACTACATCTCTGACGATCCTTCTTAGCCCCTGCATGTGAACACAGCCGGCCATACAAGCTGATCAGCATCTAACCCTCCAGCTCTGCCAGTGCAAGCTGCATCAGAGTGTATGTGACTACAGGCCAGGATTATGTAGCTTTTAGCCAAGCGAGTTCTTGTTTGCATATATAATTCCAGTGAGCTATGTGTTTAAAGAGGAGAAGTGTCTTCAGGGAAGGTAACACTTTCTAACGTTCAAATGCCACACTAGTCACTGATTTGGTTTGCCTCATTGGAAGAAAAGTCTTCATTTATCACAGGATCACAGAATGGTGGGGTTGGAAGGGACCTCTGAAGATCATCTAGTCCAACCCCCTGATAAAGCAGGGCCCCCCAGAACAGGTTGTCCAAGGTCAACAGCGGCAGCATCACAAGCATCACCAGTGAGTGATGACTTCCCAAAAGTAAATCTTTTCTGTAGGGAAAAGGCTGAGCAAACACCCATGACTGTCTGGAAATGACTAGAAATCAGTCTTCAGTCTGTCCTGCTGCAAGGGAAACTGATGGAGGCTGCAAGCAACTGTCGAATCCTGCAAAGAAGAAAGGGGACTTTTCACCTGTCACTGTTTGCAAGTTGCCAGAGGCAATGAAAGTATAAACACAATAACTCACTGCAGTAGCAATAGCTTTGCAGTGAACTGCACAGTCACCCTAAACCCCCAGGTTATTTTATAAGGGTGTGCTGAGCATGATGAATGCTTCTGGTTTCAAATATTCCAGAGAGAACATTTTTTATCTCTCTCCTCTTCCAGACTTCTACCAGCTGTGTTTGCATCAAATAAAATCCAGATGCTTCTTGAAATAAAATTGTTGCTATATTGGGTTGCAAAGCTTCTTTTAAAATTAAGGTTGTGGCCTTTTTAGCAAATGTTCCCTTTTGCTGCAGCAGACTTGGAGCAGGAAACAGTAGATTTTATGACAGTGAAACACGGACAGAAGGTGTTTATTCTTACCTGCTAACAGTGGTGTTATTGCCCTGTGGTGCACTGGTTGACAGTTTCTAACATGGCTTGTACCTAATATTTGTAGACAGCTAGATCTTGGAAGAACTATTTCCTGAGAGCAAGTCTGATTTCTCCTGACATAATGTATACATACGTATGTGCAGTTACATGACATCTGGAAAATACTGTAGGGTGTCAAGATGACCCGAGGAATTAAAATACCAGAATACACGTGGAAATACAGAGGCATACTTCCAAAGGAATATGGTTTTGGATGGTATGTCAAGGAAGGCTATGAGGCATCATGATGATGGGTTTTGACACATTATGGCAGAGGACTGAGCTAGACAAAAAGTGAATTTATAGTGCCTCTATTATGACTACAGTGATAACTATCTTTTCTGCTGGTATCACAGCCTGTTTTCATTTTGTTTAAAAGACCAAAGGCCTTTATGTGCACATATCTGTGCACATACCTTTATGTGCCTTGGCTTGCACATATCTGTCTTAAATTGTCTCCACTGCCACTACAGTAAAATACCTTGACTCCTTGTGCATTTTGTATTGTCAGTCATCCCTGCACACAAATAATTCTACCAGGAATCCTCCCTCAACCACATCGCTGCTATGTGCAGATTGTCCCCAACCCAACTGCAATTTTCCCTCAGCGTTCAGAAGGAATTTACATATGGGCAGATGCTTCTGAAAGCTTGTTTCCCTTTCTGAAACAAGGACATCTCAGCTAATCCCTGACTGCTCTTCCCGAGGGTTTCCTCAGGCCAGGCGCTACCTGGCATAGCATGATGATAACTATGCTTTTTTTTATCCTCAAATTCTTCCCAAGTCAGAAAATTTCAGAAGCCCTTTCCTTCAAAAACCTGAAAGTTTACAGGAAGAAAATCAGTTTTCAAGTTCATCTTCGCACGGAAAAGATTTTCTTTTGACCAAAGCAAATACATCATTTGTGTAAAGTAAAAAATAAATTCTCTGACGAGAATTGTTTCAACTTAAATGTCATGGCAAATTCTAATAGGAAATGAAAAAACAAGCCAGTTCGATGTCCATGAATGCATCTACTTATCCTGATACTGACTTTAAAAATAATACCGAGGGAATTCAGGAAGGAAAGATGTTAATGTCAGGATTGTTTCCTGCAAAGTATATTAAAGGCCCATAAAACTGGCTGTCTATTTTGGATTTTCTAAGTGGAAATGACGTAAGGAGCAATAAACAAAAGAGAAGCTGGGGATCTCTGTTCTGCAGATTCTAATGTCAGCCCCTTGGCTTGCTAATGTGTCTGCGTGTATGCAAATGATGCTAGCTTGTTTCAGAGGTATTACTGTCCAGAAGATAAAGAGCATTCAGCGTATTTAGTGTATTTAGATTTATAAAAATCTTACTTTGAGAACAAACACAGAAGATTAAGTGAGTCTTCAAAATAACTCATGGCATTTCCAATATTATTTTCCAAGAAGTGTCTTTTTTTTTCTGCACTTAAACATCTGCTGGGTTTCACTGGTGAAACGCAGGTGTGTATAGGTGGACAAGAGACACTGCTTGGATTTCATAGCAGCTGTGTGCATTGGTGAACTGCCTCTGAGACGTACGGCAAGCCTGCCTTGTGATGGACCTAAGCACTTTGCAAGGCTTTAACAGAGAAAACAAGCACACAGATTTCACCGGTTACTTTCCTTCAACTTCACACTGAAGGTGTTAGGATTCAAAGTTTGAGATCTGGGCTACTTTCAGGTCTGTAGCAGAAGAACTCCATCAGTGCTAACAAGTTCAAGGCTTCAGCTATTAATCATCGTGACTGCAAAGATTAATTGGATGTAGACTTGTTTACTGTGGGCACTTGTAAGCATTGGAAAGTAGGGTTACAGGACTCCAAAGATGGTGTGCTCCAATCCTGGGCTTGAATATGAGAGAGGTGGAGGCTATTCCAGCAGGTTTTGGCTCAACAATAAACAGCAGTATTGAGTGCACCATCAGCAGGTTTGCAGATGACACCAAGCTGAGTGGTGCTGTCGATACACCAGAGGGATGGGATGTCATCCAGAGGGACCTGGACA